>JAUAMA010000011.1:42500-82500 GCA_030819835.1 Acmispon strigosus
CTTTGCGCCAAGACCGCCCTTGTCCTTTCTCCATTCCGCCTCCTTCTTTGCTTTGTTCCAATAGAGTCTAAGGCAAAGCAAAAGTTCGTATGCCTACTTTACCTACTTGACGAAAGGGAACGAACTTTGTTTCGTTTCCGGGTTTATGGATTGAAGTAGCCTTTCTTTCGTCGCCCTACCAAACGAAAGAAGTCACTATAAGCTCGCCCTACTGAAGTACCAAAGGTGCGCTCCGCCCGGTGACTGAGAAAGATCGTCGGTTTGCGCTTTGAAGTGATGAGGTCGCAAAGAGGGAAGTAGGGCTCCTATTGACTAAAGGTTGGTTCTTCGGTTTCCTTTAGAATGAAAGTCGCTATGAAGCCCCTACTACTTATACTGACTTTGTTTGATTAAAAAGGCGAACCCCACCCCCTATTTGAATAAGGCTGGAAAGAATGCCCGCCAAGTTCAGATAAGGGAATGCTTCCCCCAACCATTAAAGGAAAGGCTCGACGAAGGGAGGGAGATGCGGCGGGGGAAGGAAAAGGCTTTCGGAGATCGAGATTCTTTTTTATTTTTCATCGAAAACGAGGATGGCCTACGGTGCGTGTTATCTGAAGGGAACACGCTTTTTCGACCGCGGTGGTATGATTGCCGGGCCCTCTCCTCGTTCCGCCCGCTGGCCTCTCAGGATAGCAGCCTTCGGGCTTTGCCTGCCCTTTATATCTCGGCCCGGGAAAGCGCTGGCAACAACAGAAAGGAAGGGGTCCATGTAGCTGCTGCGTCCGCCCCCTTCTTAGTCAATGGGGCAGCAGGTTCGGCATCTACTAAAAAAGATAGAATCCACTTGAGATAACCACGCCTCTGCTAGGCAGCGTGTGGAATGGCCAAGAGCGGACCTTTTTGGATATATAATCCAAGTGGAGAGTGGAGTTACGGGAACAGCCGTCTGATGGAAAACTACTTTCACGTTCGGTTCAGAGAGCACTTTTTTTTTCGTCGAGAATTCTTCGTTCCCTTTCGTGTGAATTCCCCAGCGGCGAATTCAAAACTTTTTTGGCCCTATCTATTCCATCTCTCGAGCCCCGAAGAAAACCCCCCTCCCCTTCGGACTCCATATCTCTTTTGACTCTATATATGTGGGCACCTGATATCTATGAGGGTTCACCCACCCCGGTTACAGCATTCCTTTCTATTGCGCCTAAAATTTCTATTTTTGCTAATATTTCACGTGTTTCTATTTATGGTTCCTATGGAGCTACATTGCAACAAATCTTCTGTTTCTGCAGCATTGCTTCTATGATTTTAGGAGCACTGGCCGCCATGGCCCAAACGAAAGTCAAAAGACCTCTAGCTCATAGTTCAATTGGACATGTAGGTTATATTCGTACTGGTTTCTCATGTGGAACCATAGAAGGAATTCAATCACTACTAATTGGTATCTTAATTTATGCATTAACGACGATAGATGCATTCGCCATAGTTTTAGCATTACGGCAAACCCGTGTCAAATATATAGCAGATTTGGGCGCTCTAGCCAAAACGAATCCTATTTCGGCTATAACCTTCTCCATTACTATGTTCTCATACGTAGGAATACCCCCGTTAGCCGGCTTTTGTAGCAAATTCTATTTGTTCTTCGCCGCTTTGGGTTGTGGGGCTTACTTCCTAGCCCCAGTGGGAGTAGTGACTAGCGTTATAGGTTGTTGGGCGGCCGGAAGGTTGCCACGAGTCAGTCAGTTTGGGGGACCGAAGGCAGTTCTCCGTGCACCGGACACGTAGCTTACCGAATCAGTTGCGACACCGATGGGAATGCATGCTACGAAAGATAGGGTCGAGTCTGAAACATCAACCGTCTACTCAATATCCTTGTACGAGTCCACAATCACTACACGAGATGAACCGTCGGTTTGGTGAATTGAAGTTGGCCTTAGGTGTAAAAAAAGGACTCCCAGTTACTGCGCGCGATCGTATACTGAGGTGCTCCCCGCCGGTTGTTGGAACGACGCGAGCCGGGCCTCCATTCAGAAAGATGAAGGGTCAAAACAAAAGTCAAAATAGGGGGTTACAAATTCCCCATCTCATTGGGGGCGGAAAACGAATCGACATCTCGATGTGATACAGCCTTTTCTATTTTAGTTGGGAAAGAACGGCGAAGTCCATCCGAACCGTCCAATGAAGAATAAGAGGAGAGCAAAGCGCCAATGGCGCGCGAAGCGCATGCGAAAGGGGCACGGAGAAAAATAAGAAGTGTGGAGGATAAGCAGCCGAGCTCATTCCCTTCGCTTCCTGGGCCCAAAGCAGTGCAGTCTTTCCTGGCCAAATCCTTGATTTGGGGCTTCTTGCTACGCTACTTAACTATAGAAATCCATTTTATTTAGTCATATATATATTAATAGAAAGATAGATCCATCCATCTATCCGGTACGATTTAGATTTTTATATCTAAAAAAGAATCGATTTCATTCAACGTTTGATTCAAAGAACTGCGCTTAGCCCCCCGCTCATGAAACGGCTCTGCTGCAATGGATGGCAGAGGGTCCGTAGTACCCAAAGCACTGGAGTGGTCCAGTAGCCGGGAAGGGGCCTAGAAGTGCCAACTACTACACCACACTACACTCGGCTCTACACATTTACAGAGCTAACCCCTGTCCAGTCCCTGGCAGAGTGAAGGGGGCTTCCATCCTTATTCCCTATCCCCATCTTCGCCCAGGCTAACGGGGCCTTACTTATTAAGGGGGGAGAGTGGAGCCCCGAGAAGCACTGTTGAGAGGAAGATCCGTCGGCCCCTCCTCATTCTCTACAGGGTTCCAAACCTTTCTTCAACATAGGTGACAACGAGCGGGGCAGAGATGGAAGAGATCGAACACGAGAATAAGAAGCAAGCTCGCCTTCCTTTTTGATAATTTTGATAGAGAGGGATGGAGAAAGTGGACAAAACAGACTCGCATTTCCCAGTCGAAAAGATGGGTTCCTTTTTCGTCTTGCATTTATCATCGAACAAATACGGAAAAAGAATCATATTGAAAACGTTCCTAACCCACCAACCCTTTCCTTCGTAGAGCCGTGTATTGTAATCCGAACCTGCCCGGAGCGAGTCTCCCATAGAGGCAAGTGAAGTTGGTGAGCCGTATGATGGGCAACTATCTCCTGCGGTTCGGAGAGGACTCAGCTGTTAGTTAGTACCCCCTAAAGGGGTGGACCTTTCACTCTATTTTATTATATACGCTTAGCGAAAAGAATGTTTTTTGATACACCTAGGACATGGATTTTATATGAACCAATGGATCGTGACAAGTCGTTACTACTAGCAATGACTTCGTCTTTCATTACTTCATCCTTTCCATATCCCTCTCCCTTGTTCTCAGTTACTCATCAAATGGCACTCAGTTCATATCTTTAAGTTCGATCATTGACAAGGTTCAAAGAAAGGGTGGGCCATTGATAAAGAATCGATTCCAAAGCACAATGCTAGCAAGGGCCTCCGCTTTTCTTTTCATTAAAGACAGTTCCATTCGATTAGTTAGCTCGTAGTCAGTCTTTACTTAACTTAAAAAGCAAGAAAACGGATGCGCGAACCAAAGATCGCGCAGCTCAATCCCTTGCTTGTTCCCAAAAGTCCCATGTCTTTCTTGATTGGTAAACCCAACCAGCGATTTACAACAAACAAGTCTTTCCTCTTGTTGGGGGGAGCAGTTCAAAAATGAACCAAAGCAAATGAAATTAGAATGGATAGAGAGGAAGGCTCCAGGGTTTCTTTCTCTTGGTGTCAACATAGGAATGGGAGCAGTTTGAATGGATGCCTTTTTCCCTTGTTGAATCAGCCAAGTCAGTAGCCTTTCTTTTATGCGGGATTGCCTGTTGATGCAAGGAATGACGGGCTGGCTTGATGCCAAGAAGAAGCTGGTGGAGGAATAACGGCAGCTAAATCATCTGCTGCACAGTAGTACGTATTAGGCAAATGGGATTTATCTTTCCTAGGCTCAGGAGCGTAGTCAGAGGTCTTTGGTGCGTGAATGCTTTACTTAGAGCTTGAACGGGCGGGCAGCAACCATTTCAACTGGATACCATCAAGAGGGCAATAAATAGAGGAGGAGCCGATTCAATTCGGAGTTCTTCCCCGCTGACGTCTAAGCTCTCAAGGACTCGGATTAGTCAACAGGAATGAAAGGGGTGAAAGCTGGTAGCTCGAGCGAGGAGCGGAGCCTAGCCCTATAGCTATAGTCCCTATAAGATTATATTTCCTCTGCTTTGAATAGTTAGAATCAAACTCATTGCTCATTCATTCAGAGCTCTTGTCGGTAAAGTAGATCGAGAGAGAGAATTGGCTTCTCGAGAATCTGCTGGAGTCAGATCAGTAGGGGAGTTCACACCGGGACTTTCTTAATAGAGAAAGAACCCATACCCTGAACCGGGGAAAGGCGAGAACGACCCAGGAAATGGTGAAGTACGTGAATCGACTCCCTCTTCGAGTAAAGACCTTTTAACATAAAAGAAAGAAGAAGGGACTGACTTCTTTCTTGACAAGGATCCTGAATAAATCGCACATGCTCCGACGGACTTCACGGAATTAGGAGGCACACAGGTAGGTATACCAAGAGAAATGCGGGTAAGCGACGAGGGAAATAACCCCTCCATAAAAGCATGCATTTCCAGACAAGAAGATTGATTGTGGAGGAATTGTCCACATGATGAACCAAACGGAGCTTGAGGGGCAGAGTGAAGTTACCATTTTAGGAGCAGATGTCCCGGCTGGTAAGGGAATGAATGAAAGAAGCTTCTCCAATAGGAGGCATGTGTTGAGCATTTGTTTAATTCCTTGGCACCTGCCTGAACAGACAGATCGTCAAATGGCGACGTATATAAAGGTTCCTCACAAACTGAATTGCTTTCTCGAGTTGCCGAAGCTGAGCTTGTTCTCTCCACTCTTGCTGCTTTCTTTGCTATTGCTTCTGTTGAATGGTTGAGGGGTGAATTGAAACTTCTACGACTAAGTGCTATGGAAATGGTTCTCCACACGGAAGACCTATCCCCCCGCTCTACGAAAGAAATGAACGAATGGAAGACAGCCAGAGGAATTCCGAACTGCCATGCGGGGTTCTTATACCTGCATTCCCTTCAGGCCGAATCGAAGACTGACCTAAAGACGGAATGGAAGCGAGGTCAAAAAACCTGACTGCGAAGAAGTCCAGGCAAAGGAAATGGGCACTTAAACTATAACTATAGATAGACAGCTAGAACAATAGATAGACTTGGCAATGATACCACAGGAAAGAAGAAGAAAGCCGCTTACCACGGGTAAGGGAATGGCTGGACTACTAGCTAGGATGAAAGGTATTCGGCCCTTACTCAAGGGATTACTGATTAGGCTTTAGGCTCCTCGAAGGAATGGGCTAACTAAGTAAAGTACCTTACCTTCGACTGATAGCTAAGAGAGAGCTAGACATAATGGACATACAAAAGGAAAACCCTGACCGTCAGCCTCACTTCCAAGCTTGAGACCGGACAAGAAATAGATCCCCTTACATATACATGCGTAATTTGATAGGTGAACCAGGATTAGAAGTGATTCCGCCCTAAAGAAAGGAGGATTTTTTCACTGCGGGGCCTATTACACCACCATCAAATGAGACTGCATGCACCACTTACAATAGCACAAGAGGAAGAAAAAAGAGATAAGAATATCATTAAAAAACCTGCAAGAGCAGTACAATCACATAAAGGAAAGACTGTGAATAACTCACGCAGTAAAGCAAAAACCTAAACTACCTATTAAGACCTTACTACGAAAAAAAAGTCAGTTGCAAGTCGAGAAAGAGAGATATATATAACTTCCTAAAAGGAGAAGTGATCAAATGGGACCTCGTAAAGCCCCACGGAGCGGTAAGGAAGGCAGTTCACCAGGTAAGGCCTCCCATCAGCTAGTTCGGTCGTTAGGTAGAGAAGAAAGGGATTCGCTTCGCCCCTCGATTACATAGTTACAGACTCCCAATCCCATGTCTTATTCTTTTTCTTATGCCAAATCGGCTCTTATGCTTATGGAATCGACTGCTAATCTTAGAGCTTGGCGAGTGACTTAGGGGATTTGACCTCTTTTTGTTGAATTGATTCAGGCACTCAAATAAAAGGTAGGCTCCAAAAGTCGCAAGATCATGCCGAGAAAGTCGAAAAGCCACAGAGCCAGGTGAACTTCGAAAGCTGGAAAGAAGACGCTCGAGTTGCTAAGGAGGAGCTGACTGCTTTGAACCGTCTTCTTTGAATTATTTTTAGCAATGTTGTCACTTTCGAGAATTTTGGACATGCTGCTATCGATCTAGTTTGATCAATAGTACCTTATCTTGGGTTTCAATCCTTTCACTACTCTTTATCTACTAGTCATATAAGCTTTCCCATCCTCCTTATGGTTTCCTGCTCAAGCTAAATAAAATAACAATTCCCATTGGATCTACTCCTCTTTCTGTGCTGCCTGCTGTGAAGCATCCCGTTTTTTTTGCTTGCTGTTGTGCCCTGCCCATAAGAATGGACTTCGCTCTGCCTTCTTCTCCTCGAAAGGTTTCATATTCATCAAAGGATGTACGATTCCTAAAGGCGCACCGAAACAACGGTTGATACAGGCATTCGGGCAGGTGATGGGTGCACCCCGTCCATATACGATTCAATATGTCTCACTAGCGAGATCCACCAAAAAGACGGGGGGAAATATGAGAGAAAGAAGGCGAGAAGGAAGCCTTCTCATTTCATTGGCTCGGTCCCTCAAATAGAAAGGGTTCATAGACCCCTCGCCGGAAACTACTTCAAAACAAGCCCTCAATGTCAAAATGACAAAAAAAACAGTACAGTAAAGGGCCGTAACGCACGATCATGACAAAGGGTCACTGACTAGCATGCGATATCAATCAATACGAGACGAGGGGCCAAAAAGGAATGGTTCCATCTCTATAGTGAGATTTTTTCGTTTCCTATACGATTCATCCGGCATGGGCTACGTGAGAGGGTAGACTGAAGACCATCACATCAATCAGTCATGCGGTCGGTTTGGGCTACGGTCAGTTCACCGGGAGGATCGACCCCCCATTTTCGAGGGAGATCCTTTCCGAATGATCTCTAGTCTACTGTAAGCCACGTCGCATCACCCGCATGTGCAGAGGATGCCTACCCCACACACATGGAGTGAGCAAAGACAGATGCGCAAAGGCAGTAAGACCGACTCCGACTTGTCAATAGATGCTTTTTTTTATCCTTTCATCATCTTCTCCCATAGGGAGACTGAGAATAGATCCCAGATCCCCAGCCCAGGCCATGCGGTACAGAATGAACTCTTATTTCATCCCACGAGTAACCCGGTTAATCAAGATGTAGAAGCCCAACTTCCTCACAGACATAGTAGGCATAGGTCCAACCACCTTTTTTTTTTAGTAGAAGTCTGAGCGGAGCTACCCACTGGACGAAAGGTGGAGTATGGTCCACCCGGAGCCAGGTGATATCAGTTTCAGTCTTCGCCTCTGGAAAGCGCCCGGATCCATCATTGAGCCTTAGATTCGAAGGGAATGGATTACTGACTCGATAGAGTGAGGGGAGTTGACTAGACTGACTTGAACAAGTAAAGTTCTTTCTTACTTATTAAGAAGGGAAGCTTGGTACAACAATTTGAATTGGATAGATTTATTAATATCTGTAATTTGAATATTAAAGACCCTTTTACGAAAAAACCGTTGATCCGATCCGACGAGTCAGACTTTGCTATAGGAGGAAGGAAAGCTGTCAAGCCGAAACCAGTGCTACCCTCAAGTAACCCAATGGACGTACGAATATCTGCTTCGAAAGGACAAAAGAGAGTCTTTATTTAATCCCTTCTTCGCATCTCGAGAGAAGCAGTCGATTAGTGAGCATCCCATCTCATAAGGAAAGCCTTAATTAAGGCCTGGTTGCGGGGGAGAAGGACTAAGGATCAGTCGGAGGGGACCTAGAGGAGATAGAAGCTGTAGTTAGTGAGTTGCGGGCTGAACTGCTGACTCTAGAAATGACTTATTAAGTTAAGACTAGCCTAGCAAGAAGGATTGCTGCTAGATTCTATACCAACGCATTCTCTCCATCAAAGAAGGAAACAAGGGCTTTAGCGACATAGCTATTCCACCCAGCTGGCAGGTAAGGAAAAACTACCTGCTTCTTCAACGCCAAGGCACCGAGCTAAGACCCCATCGGACATCTTGTAGTCAAAATTGCCACATAATTTAGTGAAGCACTTCAAGTCTTTCTTGGCCATGTGCACTGACGACACTGATTGCTTTAGTTCTTGAATCACAGCATGTCTCCAATCTCCGGACATCTTAATATATCTTATCGTGAAAGTTCCATGAGCTGGAGTTCGTCGCTTGCTGATCTTATTCATCATCTTCGAACTTGATCTTTGGTCAAAGAATCAGCATGTCGATTGGTAAACCTGTTGACATGGGTTAATTCCACATCAATTTAATCACACAGCTTCTGCACAAGGGACTGATAAGGTGCTAGGGAAATATCCTTCAGTGCGAATGTCCCATCTGTCTGTCGAACCAATCACCGACCTTCATTTCTTTAGCGATAGACAACCCTATCGTATTCGGGAATTATGCTTTCTCTTCTTAGAAGGAAGTTCCACTCCCAGCGTACCATCACCATCCATCGATCGGCCAAAACGAGGATTCGAACACGGCCCCCCCTTAGCTCCGGCATTCCCCCTAGCTGCATGTCTTCGGGCGTTCTTGCTGAGATCAAATGGGCAAACTACTCACTTCAGTCAGACCTGAAAGACTACGAATTCAGATGAGAAAGAGAAAGACTCGCAGCCCTGGCCGGGTATTTGAATTCAGCTTGCTGCCCAAGCCTCTCTTTTCCACGCCAACACCGTCCCCGTCCTCAGACACCAGAGATTCCAATCCGAGATACAAGCTTTAGGTGTTAACCTTTTGGCTCCCTGCGTCTAACACTTGGAATTCTCTCTGAAACCTATATCTTTGTAAAGAAAAAGTCGACTTGAAACCCTCATATCATATGTCCACCCGTGGGGCTAGGTTATTGTATATAAGATAGGGAAATCTGGTGAAATTGTAGGTCGGCCTTTAAACGGCCGTGTAAAGTAGCTCTAAAAGTCCTTTGCTCCTCAGCTGCACACGTTATTAGCAACATTAGCAGCAATAACAACAGGACAAAGAATGACCCTTTATACTTACACGGCCTAAAGGAGCTCTAAAAGGCCATTCTTCTCGCCAGTTATCTGGTTATGGCTTCCCAACTCTACTTCTCTTTATCCAGGCACACGTCGTCTCGCTCCTTCCCTGCCTAGCAAGAGCAAGTCAGAGTCAAGGTCAAGCAAGAGCTAGACTTTCTCCCTAGCTGAAACGCCTACTCGAGCACACCTACCCTAGCACACCGCCCCTCGGCCTCCACTCCTTAGCTCTAGCAAACTACTGCAAAAGCGGATTAGTCAGAGGCAGGTATAAGCTATTGATCTATATCACTTCTCAGGCATACTCAATCCGTCTCCTTCTCAATCGTAGTACCAGCAGCACACTCCAGCACCGACTCCTACCCTAGCTGACACTGCACACTTCCAAGTTGAGGTCGAGCTACTTCCCTTCCTAGCTAGGTTTAAATCCTTATTGAGCTACTGAGCTCTCTTCTCTTATAGGGCCAACGTGCCTATTCTATTACATTCCTTTTCCCCCTTCTTCACTGACGCCATTGTGTTTGCGTGAAGCTCGAGAGTCAACAAATGCAGGAATAGCTCCTCTGATGACTCAAGCAGAGTTGGTTTATTATTCCCTGGCCTAGGCCTAGGTAAAGGGTGCTTTCGCTTTCGATATAGGAATTCTACTTCCTGCTCGAGTCGTAATAGCTCCTGTCCTGGGCTTTTTAGATAGTTCACTCAAGCAAGGTAGCAATAGTTCGGCTTAAACGAGTACTAGCAAACCACTGCTCAAGCCTATGCTATGAATAAGGGTGACATGCTGATCTATGCTATCGATCTCTTCTCTTTTTGGCTTAAATAAACACAATCACCAACTACACGAAAACCCCTCCCCCTTTGGGGGTTAAAGGCGGGAAGGCAGATGTATCTTACTAATTTATTCGGGTTCGGTCAAAAGAAGATCTTCGCGTGGTGCCAGCCCTATTAGCCAATTAGCCAAACTTCTGCTTTTTATCTGCAGAAGAGCCTTGGCTTTGCTGGGCATCAGTCGTTTGGCGGGCTTCCCTCTCATTATGGAGTGGGAAGGAGTTGGGGAAAGGATGATGGCCTCCGGCTCAGGATCAGGCTGGACTGGATCTTGGATTGACCGATGGATTAATCCCGAGGGAGCTGGAGGATGAGGCAGGGACTTCGGGCACAACACTTGGGGTCGGACTCATTCTTTCGATAGCTATTTTTGGTGCTTTTAAAGCTGGCCAAGTTTTTGAACGAAGTAATATTTCGGAACGTATACATGAGTTTGATCTAGATAAACTAAAACTAAAAACCGAATCTTTACTAGAGAGGCTTTTCCAAGAGTATTGTGATACGAATGGAAATATTCAATTACCAGAGAGACCCCGTTTCAAAGACATAGTGGAACATTCCTTTCAGTCGAGCGACTACGTTCCTTTATTATAGACGAGAATATAAAGGATCAAATTCTCGGGCTAAACCAAATCTATTGGGATCTCCTTTTGAATGGCACGGGCAGTAGCTACTTTATTCAAGTTCTAGATTTCTTCATTTCAACTTCTCTTTCTTTTTTAGTTAGCCGGGTGAATCCCACCATTATCAAGAAGAAAGATAGTAAGTGATCACAGAAAATTCATTCTGCTATGGCCGATATGGCAGATCGAAGACTTCCATCTCCAAAGATGACGGAGGCGACTTTCTTTTCTGGGCATTGGTTAACTTGCTTGGGGGCCAACGGGGCTTGGAAACCGGCTTGCCTATATATTGACGCATGCAGCACGAAGCAAGAAATGCCCGCATATCAAAGGGTGAAGAAAAGACGGCTTTGATTGAGGAAAGAAAAAGGCCCGGGAACGCTGGTGGGTACTTCACTTCGCGGGAATAGGTTCCCGTATGCTATACTATACTGCGACGGTGGCTCCATACAGGGGAAGGCTTCTTAGTATGGACAGTCAAAGTAGACTTCAAAAGAAAAGCAGCAAATCCTTCTCTAAGTATGGAAGCGGTTAGTTAAAGCCTACCATCCGATAGTTCTTTCGTTACGCCGACAAGCTAATAGCTCTTCCTTGTTTTAGTTACCGCTCTGTGGGAATCTCATTTATGGGCGAGACCCCTTATTCTATGAAGTTCATCCCTTGGCTTGTGTACGAGCATTTCATTCTTTTTGCCCACGGCTGAACTCGCTTAATCCGCATATCTTGAACTCTTTGATTTGAACTACTCCGAATTCGGCGATGAACTCACATTTCACCCTGGTATGTCCTGGATGCCCCACCAGGGACTCCTGCTTCTGTCTTCCTCTTTCTGGCATCTGGTGGAAATGTTATCTCAATCGATCAGTTTCTTCTACTCTATGCCTACTAAAAGCTTAACCATGCCCTACCATTTGAACAAGGGAAAGCAAAAGCACAGAAAGCTGAATAAACTATTCCCGGGTCAAAGAAGACCAAGGAAATCTCGATTCAACTACAAGCCCAGATTACTAATGGAAAGAAGAGCTTATTCGTATTCAATGCTAGCCGACCCAGCCTCCCAGATCCGCATCAGCGAGTGGTGTGACGACGACCAAGCCGAAAGACAGATCTCATCACAGCACTTGTAGTAACCCTCCTAGTCCCACCCCACCTTCTTCTAACTGCTGTGATAAGTAGGGAGAGCCAGGGGTATAACGGGCTATCAAGCGAGGTAACGTTTCCGCTACCCTTTTGACAAAGCTGTATGCCCTAATAGCATTAATATGAGTGACTACACGTACCTAATATAGCTAGCTGACTTCATACCTATCAAAGCGTTATCCCAGCAAGCCTTACACACATAGCCCTCTCCCTATCGGTCGAGTGACTTCATACCTTTCGCTTATATCTAGTGAAATTGAGTGACTTGCGTACCTACGTACTAACTTCTCTTCTTATTTAACTCTTTTAACTCTAATCCATTTTCTGTCTTGTCTTGTCCTCCTCCTCTCCTTTCAGTCGAGTCACAAGGTACGAAATGAGTTTCAAATAAGTTTCACTATGTTCAACGAATCGTGAAACTCATTTGAAACGAATCCCTACTCCTGAGGATGTCACCAAGTTTCCTTGAGCCATTCACACAGCGATCCACATCTAATGGGCTGCTGAAGTAGTGAAATCTAACAATGGGGTTCACCCTTACATCAGTTGAAGCCAATCTCAAAGAACCAGTGGAGTCTGGCCCAGCAATCTTCTCACTCAATAAGGGTGGCCACAGTGAAATAGAGTGGAGAAGATGGGGCGCGTAGGAATACAGAACGATCTGGAGATGCAAATGGAATGGCATTAGAGGCTGCTTCTATGAAAGCACCTGAGTCAGTGATGCCAACAACTTGTATGAGAGAATGCTCTAATGGACAGGATGGAAATGCTAGTTCATAGAGAAATTGACCCACGTAGGAAACTGGGATTCCCCATGATGAGAGATAAGGCCTTGGTCCTATCCCACTTAGAAGCAGAAGCTGAGGGCTTCCAATGGCTCCAGCTGAGACAATCACTTCACGAACCATTGCATGGTGATACTTCCGATTCTGGTCTCTATACACAACCCCTATTGCCGTTTTTGGATATGCTGAAGATGAAGCCAGTAGAATCCTCTCAACAGTGGCATAGACAGCCACCTTGATATTGGGAGCTCTAGCATACGTTAGAAGGTCAGCAGAACTGTGTCTCCTCTCCTTTCAGTCGAGTCACTAGGGAAAAGGTACAAAATGAGTGTAACATAGTTCAACTAAGGGAGAGGTACGTAGTCGCAAGGGATTCGTTGAACATAGTGAAACTCATTCGAAAAGGTACGAAGTGACTCTTCAAAGCAACTTCGTACCTTGTGACTCGACTGAAAGGAGAGGGGAACGGAGGAACTCAGACTTTTTTCTAAGAGGAAGATACCGGAAAGGCCTTCAAAAGGCTCGCTACTATCGGTCTTTTCGCTTAATCAATACAAGATTTCAGTTCTTCCTTATTCCGTGGATGCTGGTATCTTAAAAAGAAGGGAGTCATACAAGACTTTCTGTTTGTATCTGATCTAATGCTTGAAGCTTAAAGAGAAAGAAAGCCGTTGATCAACTCATCATACAAGAGCTAACTTCCCGACTCCCCTTTCCGACAGATGAAAGTATGGATACCAGAGGAGAGCTAACCGAGAAGGGAAGGAAGTATTGAAAGACAGAACGGTATTCGTAGATGGATTGGACTTTAGGCAAGAGAGAATACTTATTGAGCACATGCTTCTGATTTCTATCTATATGGGATATGCTAAGCCTTTTCTTATTTATCTATCTAGGAAGCAGAGATATATTATTATGAATAGGTTACTTCGCTTGAGGGACAGACCTTTCCTACGAATGTGAATCTGCCAAGTAAGAGGGGGAGGTCTAGCTTTCGTTCATAGCTGAGCTCATTGAACGACGACTGGACGCTGTAGCCTTTGATTTAAATAGTTCCCTCCCTCTTTTTTTGTAAATCATATCACATAGAAATATAGATTAGTAGGCCTGTTAGAGCACTGCTTCAACAAACGTAAAATACTAAATTTCAGATTTCTTCTTAGGTGCGATCGCCTTGTTCTTGGGGAATCACACATTGATGGGCGCTTAGGGATTGAACCCTAGCTTTGCACTGAACTTCTCCGCGCTGGGGCTGTTACCGTTTTGCACTACTCCTGTTGACCCTGCTGTGACATGCCTTGATGCGAGGCTTTCCTTGGTTGCTTTATCTCACCTGTCAGAAGCGAAACAGGAAGGTTTCTTAAGGGACACGCAAGTTCCATCGTAGGATCAGTTAAATAAATTAGCCAAGGTCGGGTTAATAAAAGGCATAGTAGGGAGTCCCTAGTGGATTGCATAGGTTTACTCGGTAATTTATCATCCTTCTTCCTGCTGTAGTCGAAATATTCATAAGAGCAGATCACCCCCTGTTGACTACACGAATGAGACTTCACCCGTATCCGTAGGTGCATGAGATTTATCAACTAAGTCTGGCTACTGATTAGCAAGATTTCGCAGGGGTCACTAAATCATCTTCATGATATCCCTGTTGATCAAAGCTCCAGGAAAGGCAAAAGATGAAGAAGTTCTTTTGTCGTTCACAGTCGACTCAACTTGACGAGCCAGTAGCTGCCTTTAGAGCTGGGATAAGTAGGGTAGCAGCTAAGATGAACTAAAAGGACTCTCCTCAACCTAGACGTAGAACTCCTAGCTCTGGAGCTGATTGAATTGATTCTTTTTAACAGCTACCGAAAGGCTTCGTCCCCCAAGTCTCAGGTCAAGAGAGAAGAGCGATGGAGTCACTCACTTCTTTAGGACGAACTTTCCTTCTTAGGGTAAAAACCAAGGTTCTCACAGTTCGATTTTCTTTCATCCTCATCTCGTTCAGTGCTGCAAGTTTGTTTATTTATTTATTACGTCATTCAGTTCTTATAGCTTCGCATCCTTCCTGGTCAATGTAGTGATTCAATTATGCTCCACCTATTTGTGAATGAATAGAATCCTTTTTTTTTCTTTTAGACTAAGCCGAACACGTGTTAGATTGATTTCCGAAAAGGGTTCCGTACACCGTTATTCTGTTGGGGGCTGCTCTATAGGCGCGGGGGCAGCGGGAGCTCTCTCGAGTCGTACTTTTTGAAATTCCCTTCTTCATACTTTAGTCGGCTCGGTAAGGAATTGATTTCCCTGCAGTGCTATAGTGCGCTTGGACTCTATCTCCGCTGTCTGGCTTTCCTCCTCCCTTTTTAGTAACAAAATGAACCAGAAGTAAGACCAAACTGAGAGTGAGCAGCATAACGTCACTCGTTTTCCTTTTTAAGTTTCTGCTCTTTCGACAGCTCCCGGTCCATTGATAAAAGAAACTAACTACCCCCTTGGTCTCCAAATCTTCTAAGATTGAATGGAGATGCTCAGGGCCATAGTGAGTTTCGAGAATTCTTACGACCTCTTGCATCCGGTTCGGTCGCATGTGTTCTTGGCGACGTAACTCATTAAGGCGATCCTGAATGAGGTTCTGGCGAGTAGTGATCCAGTCACTGAGACCCTTTTGGTCGGCCGTTCCCAATTGATTAAGAGAATCAAGTCACTTTGACTCCTCGTCCGATGATTGAGCCTGCTCCGGGAGCGTTCACCGAATCCACTCGTCGCCTTACCGAACGTCCTCTCTGCGATCAGCGCTCCTTTTTCACTCTATAACTATACTTAGAGTTAAGTTTAAAAATGAGTGATTTTTTATTTGGAGAGAGGGAAAAGAGATCATCCCAACACAACAGGTGACCGGGAAATCCACAGGTTCGATAGAATGGAATGGTCCAGCAAACTGAACGAAGTCCTATGTTCACTTCAGTAGTCCCCTTCAAAAGCGGCTTCCCGAAACACGGAACAAATCCTATTCGCGAATCGGCATGCTGCTAGTGAACCAAGGTTCACTTCAGCTATGGTGCCAAATCCATTGCATTGCCATCTTAGCGGCTTTATTCTCGGTAGCAATACCTAAAAAATAGAAATGAGTGTGGCGGGGCAGGAAACTACCTCGCGTCTTGTCGAAACAAGGCGTGGAAGGATATTTTTATAAATAAATGGCTTTCCATCGCGCGTTGTTTGATAAGTTGATTACCCTGAGGGTGGCTCGCTCAGTGCTTACGAACGAAAAAATGTTTGTCGATTAGGTGCGGAATACCTAATTCACTGGAGGACCTCTGGCCTATTCCATAGAACAAACTCAGCAAAGAAAAGAAGGATCCGTATTCCACCTCAAATGGTAGAAGGGGCAACTCAGCCCTGTCTTTCCCTTTGGTCCGGAGTCAAGGTTTCTATTGGTTGGGAGATCCGGTCTGCTCCGATAATCTCCCGCAGCTCTGTTTTCTGAAGACGTCCTGTACGATATTCAATTTTATTGTACCAAAGCAAGCCAAGCACACTCATTCAAGGGCCAGCCGTTGACTAGCCAACCAGAAAGACATTTCTAAAGAAAAAAAGCCAAAGCGACGTACCTACCGAATTCCACGACTTCGCCAGCCAAGCATTATGTTCCAACACCGGCCCCCCACTCGTACTGATACTGATAGTGCTTTCCATGTTTGCTTTGCCATATTAAGTATTCCGTATGTAAGGTCTTGGTCTTACTGAATTAGTATAGTTAGTTTCATTGATTGCGGATTGCCTTTAAAAAAAGTACGTTTTTTGGGATGTTCATGTCCTTCGCAGGCTCCGTGACAACAGATACATTTACATAAATGAATATTCTTTGTGGACCGACCAAGCGGTAGGGCCTCCCATGTGGCGCACCCTCACACCAATATAAGGGGATTTCGAACTAAGCTAACGAAGGCTAATCTAAACATGCGGAGGGCTAGCTCTTCCGCCTTCAAAGTAAACCGGAACTCCCACTCCAAGCTTTGGCATATGGAAAAGAGTCGGTAGCACCGGTTGGTTCTATTAGTTCAAGCGTTTTATATCACTCCTAAATTAAGGCAGTGAGCGTGGATAATTTAATCAACGGTTAAGGATACCCACCAAGAGCACAGATGGGGCATAGCGGAGATGCAGGCTCGATTCCTTTCTTTACAAGATTCCGATAAAGAAGATCCAATCCTATCTTATTGGAAATAGTCAAGCATAAAGCTAGCCTTCTTCTGAGCCAAGATTCAACGCCGGGGACCATTCCACGGGTTTTAGTTTCATAACCAAAGGCAAGGAAAAGGAAGGACAATTCCAGGAGTGGAGAGTGAAACGAAGGAAAAAGCCTTACTTATAGGTCATCCTATTTCGGTGCATGGTCAGGATCCTTTATGTGGGTCAGCCTTTTTCAGTAATTATATGATCGTTGGTGAAATAGCGTAGTATAGGTCTGGATGGGATGATACGAAATAGAACAGTTGCCAATTGGCATGTGAAACCGAAGCTTGAACGCTTTGAAACTCCTGCCCTTCCTTCTCTTTCGAATGACAAACAAGAAATTTCATAAGAGAATAAAAGATAGCTTTAGAAGCAGCCAATCTTTTATTTTAGCCCAAAGAATCCCTTATCTTTCTTGGTTGGTAAACCCAACAAGCAAGCGATTTAATACAAACAAGTCTTTCTCTAGAGAGAGCAGGAATGGAACAAAAAGAAAAAAGAATGAATGAATTAATAGATTCTAATGTCGATACTTCATCTCCTGACGATAATTATGGTATTTTTGAAGATCATCCCGGTCTAAACCCGGACAGTGAACGTGTAGTAGAACTACAGTCTGAGATACACGAGAAATTGAGAGAGTTGATGGCCGACAAGAGTGCCGACGATGTTCTGGCTGCGTCCGAAGCTTTACATGGCGAAAGCGGCGATATTTCGTTTCTGGAGCACATTTTGGAAGAATTGAACGAAAGGGGAATGGCGAGTGAGAGCTTTCTTTATTCTCAAGCGCAGCTGGCCCCTAGCAATGGTTATCTAAATAATTTCCTCACGATTGCTCCTTGTGATGCAGCGGAACCATGGCAATTAGGATTTCAAGACGCAGCAACACCTATGATGCAAGGAATAATAGACTTACATCACGATATCTTTTTCTTCCTCATTCTGATTTTGGTTTTCGTATCACGGATCTTGGTTCGCGCTTTATGGCATTTCCACTATCCAAAAAATCCAATCCCGCAAAGGATTGTTCATGGAACTACTATCGAGATTATTCGGACCATATTTCCTAGTATCATCCCGATGTTCATTGCTATACCATCATTTGCTCTGTTATACTCAATGGACGAGGTAGTAGTAGATCCAGCCATTACTATCAAAGCTATTGGACATCAATGGTATCGGACTTATGAGTATTCAGACTATAACAGTTCCGATGAACAGTCACTCACTTTTGACAGTTATACGATTCCAGAAGATGATCTAGAATTGGGTCAATCACGTTTATTAGAAGTTGACAATAGAGTGGTTGTACCAGCCAAAACTCATCTACGTATTATTGTAACACCTGCTGATGTACCTCATAGTTGGGCTGTACCTTCCTTAGGTGTCAAATGTGATGCTGTACCTGGTCGTTTAAATCAGATATCTATTTCGGTACAACGGTGTTGGGCTATTATGCATAGCCATTCTTACCTCGGCTTGGGCTCTAAAAGCTTTATGCAGTATGGACTTGGCCCAAGCCAAGAAAAAGTTCCTACTGCTCTTCTTATGGAGTCGACGAGGGCTGGGACCTCAGGCACAAATCCCCCTCTTCCGTGGAGAGAAATATCTCCTGTTCTGGAGGGGCGACCTATTCCAGCCGAACAGCAGTGGGAAGCCATAAGCTCCCCCTTCTATTGTGCGGCGCTTGCCCACATCGCAGGGGAAATTTCGGACCCCCTCACCAAATATAAAATTGGCAAGCTAAATGGCTTTCTTTCCTTTATGCAATTCGATATTTGGGGGGCCATGGAGCCAGGCTATGTTAGGAGTATCCAACAAGAATTGGACCAAACGCCTGCAGCCTCGTTGCCTTCAAGAATAGACTCTATTATTCTGAGGGAAAGCCGGCGCTTTAACATGCAACAATGCTTCACCGGATCCAGCTATGCAAATCGTGAAAGAGCGTGACCTTTATTTCTCCTTAAAATTAGTTAGTTATAAGGTGCATCTGAAGCCTTGCAGTTCCGTTCTGACAATCTTCTCTTGGTTCCCTCGGTTGATGCTTCTAAACTCAAGGAAGGTCACCCGCCTCTAAAGAGAGGTAATCGGATTTCGTCCCTTTCTAAGCCTTCAGAGAGGCAGCGCAGGTGAATATGCGGCTCCGTACTGGGGAGAGAACATCAAAGGAGATTGTTAAGAGTTTAGCAGGCCCTATTCTCGCATAGGAGGAAAAAGGGCGGTGAAGACTTTCTCCCTCTAAGACTATACTTCTTTGAAGTGAATGGAGAGAGCAGTGCTTCCAGTTCCTTTAGCAAGACATCTATAATAACATCTTCCTTAGACCGGATAAGGACTTGGTCTAGCGGAATTGTAAAATGCTATTCTCGCGCCGAATCGCAAATGAGTTCCATGGCATCCCCTTTCTTTTGCCAAAGTCCGCCCTCCAATCAAGGAAGCATTGGTAGCATGCGTCAGGGGATTCCTAACTCTTCCAAGTGCAACCCCCTCTGGAAGTGGAAAGATGGTAAGCTGAAAGAGATTAAAGCTGCAATGATGCCATGGATGTTATTAGCTTATTCAAGCCTCACTCTATCTAGCCATTCGTAGTTCACATTTAGCCTTTAGCGTTGTCGTATGCGACTTCCTTACTAAGCTTTTAGTAATCCCTTGCTTCTTACCGCTGATACTTGAAAGCGACCCCGGTCTGAATATTCTCTTTAGGCTCTAAAGAAGGTAGGCACAAAAGCAATAGACATTCAATTCAATAGAAGAGGCTCATGGCTAAAATGAATGAAGTGATGCTTCCCAGAATAAAGCAACCCATTGAAAGCGGAAGAGAAAGAGCGCTTTAGCAGGAGGAGTACTCATAGTCATTGTTCTAAGCCATCTGAGAGGGCTATTCTCACAATTCAATCAAGCTAAGGTGGTGAGCGAGAAGCGGTGTGCTTTCCAGAGAGGAAATACATTCTTTCGATAGACTGACCGTTGACAAGGAATTAGCTTACGCCCTACTTTCCTATTCAAGGAGTTCTAGTAACCCGAACTGATTCGATAGCAGTAGCTGCACCGAAGATGACAAGGCTATTTGAGGCCTATTGTGAAGATCACAGAGCTTATGAAAGCAGATGAAAGACCCCACAAAAGCTGAATGAATCATGGAGGAGATGCTGGGGGATCAAGTACAACATGGATGGTGTCTTTACCCTCCTTTAAAAACAAAGAATTCCTTATGAGCTTGTCCCTAGCCCTGAACCCTATGGCACTTCGTTGCTTGCTCCAGTGAGCTACCTATTTTATTTTATGAAAGGGATATTATTCTCCTTTTTCAGTGTGTGTACACGCTTGAAAGCGGAAAAGATGAACTCAGACTAAAAAAAGGAAACTGCTCTTCTGTCTCGTGCGCGCAATTTTCCTTCCATATTACCTGGTGCAACCTAGACCACAGGAGGCTACCAGCCCCCTTCCTAAGGATCTGATCTATCTCGTGGGACTCACTCCGGAAGTATAAACATTGAAGAGGTAAGGCTCTCAAATGCGAGCAAACCCGATAAAACAAACACATAAAAGTTCAACTATGAGGACTTCGAAAGAGTACGTACTACGGGTCAGTACTAAAGGCTTCGTTAGCCTTTGTAAACCCACCAAACCTAGTATCAACACCAAAACATATTAGAAGCTATTCTGAATGTCGCCACCGGACTAATTGAGATACCGCCCTATCCTATTATAATTCCTCTAATTAGGTAGCCCACGGGCTAAAAGCAACCTTCGCCATCGCCCTAGACTGCTAACAAAGATTCTAACCCTACTGGATCCTACCCTTCTACTCAACCTTACTTCTCGCTTAAGAAGTACTCGATTCCCGTGCGAGCTTTGAGAATCAGTCTACCCCTCTATAACACAATCTTTCTTCTAGTCGAGCTTTCATAGAAAGCCAATCCTACGTCCGGAATGGAATGGATGTGTAAAGCCAGGTTTCCCACTCATTTCGCAAAAGAGAAGTTCGCTCGCTTTGAGATCCACATCCGTCGAGGCCACACTGAGTGGTGTACCTGAACGCTTCTTTCTCAAGTGACCCTGACTCGCCATAGGTAGGAAAGCCCTTCATTTTGGTATGCGAAAACAGGCCCGGCCCTTATTTGCTTCTCTTAGCTCGATAACCAGATGAGCTGATCGGAGAATGTAAGGTATGAACTCCTAAGAGGAGTAGAGGGAAGATATAAATTTATAAAAGAAAGATCTATATCAGACATTATGCTGTGCTTACAGAAGTCTTTACTTTAGATAGAGGTTAATCTGTCCTTCCTTTCCGACCTACTACTACCAGGTTCTATCAAACCATACTATTTCACTCCTCGAATTCCCTGATAGAGAACTCCAGTTCTATACCTGAGGCTAGCTACTAGCTCAGACTCCGGCTTCTGAGTGTGGCCCAGTGGTAAGTCCTTTCTTTTCTGTCTTATAATATGTCTTCTCTTCCGAGGTGGCATGAGACAATCAGTGAGTTTCAGGTGGCTTTAGTCTTTTGAATGTTCCTGAGGTGGATCGAGTCTCTGGTAGTTCTAGGTGGCTAGAGACCAGCGCTAACAGTCCTAGAAAGAGCAGTCCTATTTCGAATTCTAAAGTACACGAACATCTTTGACATGAGGACGCTTTCAATCTTTCTTCATGAAAGCCAGACAGCGGAGATAGAGTCCAAGCGCACTATAGCACTGCAGGGAAAGTCAAAAATTCCTGACTCTAAAAAGTAAGAAGATGAGCTAAAGCCATTGGAACAGAACTCTTAGAAACGATCTTTCAGGATTAGTTTTCCCGATCATGGATGAGGGCTATGAAGAAAAGGCGCTAGCCAGTCCCAGGAAAGAAGGGAACTTATAGCATTGAATGGCACGGAAAGAAACAGGAGCAAAAAGCACCCCATCTAAGCAAGGGGAAAAGCATCTTGGAAGCAGCATCTCATTGATTAGGTAGGGGGAACAGTCTATCATGTCGTAGTTCTAACCTGATCGTCTTCAACCTTATATACGAGATTGGAACCAGAGAGAGATGCTGAAACCATCAAATTAGATGACAGAGACTCTATTGGCAGCTAGGGATTGGGACTAGACAGATTCTTGACCTAAGGATGAATGTCCGCAATGAAAAGAAGAAGGAAGGCAGAGAAAGAAGGGAATAGGAAAGTAGCGACCCCTCTTCATGGCAAAGAGGAACCAGCCACTTCCTTATATACATAATATACATACGCTATGGATGGAGGAGGGGAGAACCGGCGCTACAAGCCCATTAGATTAGTTATCAAATGATCTTTCCATCTTCCATCAAGCAGAAGGCTAGTTGAAGGAAACCGGCATAGAATGGAATGTGTGAAGCATCTAGCCCTGAACAATCTCTTTTCTTCGGGTAACTCTAGAAAATGCCCGACCCTAGACTTGAATGAAGCTGCCCTAGGTCCAGAATCGAAAGAATAAAGCAACCCATTGAAAGCGGAAGAGAAAGAGCTAGAATATGCCTTCAGTTTGACATTTTCTCTTTAGCAAAGAAGAAAGCACTACTTCTTCAATGCCTGTGGTGTGAGCCCGGGAAGTAAACTCTTTCAGTTGCTGTTCCGTAAGCCCGGAGGAATGGAGTGGCATCAAGACATGTGGCAGGCTTTAATGGCCGACAGGAAGTAAGAGCTTTTACACCTCATCACTTTTTTCGGACTAATCCAAATCTTTATGTACAGGAGGCCGGCAGAAGGCTCAGGAGACCAGAAGAAGGCAAATTTTCATTGACAAAATAATGCGTGAGAACTGCCAGCTGTAGTATCCCATTCATAAATCTTGGGCATTTACAACTTGAAACCCCTCTTTTCGTTGGCTCGCTTTCCCACCTCTCCATCCGCCACTAGTTCAACGCTTTACGATGAGCCTGATCTTGATCAGCTTTCATTCCCACCACATTCACTCTTCCGTGCCCTTCTCCTTACTATTTAGGGAGGAGGAACAAGTAGAAGCTAATCTCGGATCTTTGGACATCTTTAGGAGTAGCATCCTACCATCCCCTTCTTCAAAGAGAGAGGACTTAACCCCATTTCTTAGGGCTCCTACTGCAGCTTCAGCCCCTCAATGATAAGGGAGGATAAGATCTAGGGGCATACCCTTTGCCCATCTACCTGCTCTGCCTGTATACTTACTTGCAACCCATCTGTCCCATCCAATTCTCGTAGAGTGCTGTTCGAAATCGCTCTTGTGGACTGTAAGGTTTTGGGCATCGTACGAACCGAAAGGCAATCGAGCGGCTAAATCTGACCCGATTCTTGCCACTCTCGCACAACACAATGCCATCTTACGTTCAACCGCGTACTTTGAGGGGAGAGTACTCCCGTGCGCCCATACTGGTGTGGACCGTTCTTGCCTATTGGAATCTCTGGCTGCTTTACATGGATCCCTCGTTTGAGTGCTTGTTCTTGAGCTTCATCTCCCTCCGTTTGACTATAGTCTGGGGAGTTTATTGGAAAACCTTTTCTTAATTTTAGTCTTATTTTTTCCGCTCGATTCTTGATATAGTTCTCTATTCAGAATCGAATGTTGCCTAAGCCTTCAAACAAAGGCGAGGCCACAAAGCGTATATTGAATAAGAAATGGGGTAGAGAAAGGAGAGCGGACGAGCGTAGACTCGCTCTCAAGCTTTTTAGTCTAGGAGATTCGGTAAAGTGTTCCGTAAGGGGAGGGAATAGCTTTTCAGTCTACAAGGTTATCATAGATAAATGCAGTTACCTTTAGCATCTTCTTCTTAGTATTAGTAAGAAGAACTAAATCACGTAAGAGAACAGAGAGTAGAGAACAACAATCGGGAAAGCGGTTGTTAAAGGACCAACGAGGATGAAGGAGAAGTTGGATAAGGGGATGAAGCGGAAAGCAGAAAACGAAAAGAGGGGTTCGGGAGACTAGCAATGAAACGGATATATTATCGGGTTTCAACTCCTCTAAAACAAATAAGGTTGAATGCCAGTCAGTAGTAAGGTATCTCATTCTGGTTCTGAACGCTGGTCAAGTTGCTTTGTATTAACCTTAGCATGACCGATGACCCTCCCCCGGTTCACTACCACTACCCGGTTCTATTTTAATAGATAGCTGGAGCACTTGCCTTGGTGATTCCAAGAATCGAATCCCTTGAGCTTTTCCTATCTTTTTCCTTCTTCTTGCTAGCCGTCGACTGTATGGTTTCCTGTCTCGCTCTTGTCGAGCTCCAGCCCGATCCCTGTGATCTCGTATTTGGCCTTCCCCCTCTCTTTCTTTAGTCGAGTCACACCTTTCCACCCTATCATACCTGACTAGCTGATGACTAGCTATCACTATTGGTCAAAGCAGCCCCTAGCTGGATATCCTTTACTGCATCTCCTAAGAGCTGATGACGGAATGGACCACACACCTTTATTCCTTGACCTCATATCGATATCGATATGTATAATTGACAAAAACTATCTTTTTTGAGCATGCGTAAAGGCTCGATTCCTAGCCAGTATCTTCTTCCCTCGGCATATCGGTGGGTGGCCGTGATGATGCCTACTCCTTTTGGAATGAATATCTCGCTTTCTGTGGATCGACCTGCTACAGAATGATAGCCCTCTAATCCAAGAGCCTATATTCCCGACATGGTTGGTGATAGTAAATTCGGAGTTTTGATTGAAGGGGAAGGGATCTGATCTTGTTTGCTATTTAGGAGGGGGAAATCCGGGTGCTGCAGGTGATATTGAAGTAGGAGGAGGAGGAGGAATTGGACAAAGCCTTTATGCCGCTATGCCCCTTCTGCGACTATCTTTCCTAGCGGGGATTACCTGATTCCATTCCTTTCTGGCTTTACGGTTACACGTCTAACTGAAAGCAGTGTAAACTCGACCAATAAGCTAAAGGATTGAAAGAATAGGATAGGTTGCACGAAAAGGCCTCTTCAACATCCAGTAGGATCTCTTGGCTTGGGTATTCCTATCTATTGGACAATATCTTTACTTTACAAGGTATCCCCTTCAGCTTTTTAACCTAAAACTTAAACCACAGGCACTGGATCACTGTCTCGAACCAGCTCACATGCTTTCCCTTTCCTGCTACGTACGAGACAGGAGACGAGACTGGGCCGAGCTAGCTACTGTTATCCAGCTACCACCCACCGCAGTCATTCCTGCTAGAAATTTCTTAAGAGAATAAAATCCAAGTTGCATGAGCGATTCAATAAATCAAATCATAGGCTATCCGAGTTCACAGATGTCATTGTTTGTACTTTTCCTTATTTCACCGAGATTGGGTTGGTGGTAAGTCAGGAAAGCCGGGTGTGGCGATCCGATCAACGAAAATCAATCAAGAAATTACATAGTAAGACTAATCAAGACAGTTTCATTTTTCGATTGAGAAAGCGGCAGGCCCAAAGAGCTCTACAGTAGTGCCTCGCAAGGTCGTAGAGCCGGTAACCCTCGTTCGTATAAGATCGAAAAGAATGATTGCATTTCCAGTGAGATGTCCAAGAGAAAAGGAACGAGGGGAACCAGCGATTTACAACAAACAAGTCTTTATCTTCATTTAGCGGAAGCGGTAAAAGAAATAATATGTCAATGAATCATTCTACTGGCTGGCACTTTCTTCAGTGGATGATCACCCACCACCCGTTCCTATTTTACCCATCCCCACCCTACTCGGTTTGTACGCGTTCCACACGGTGCAAAACCAACGCCACACATACCACCTATTAATTAACTTAACAGAGAAAGGGGTGCGCTTCCGATGGGAGTGGAGATGGAATAGGAACGTACTGGAAACTTTCCCTTCACAAGCCCAACAACAGGAGGAAGGGGGCGAAGACGGTCCGAAAGGATAAAGATAAGTGAATGAAAGAGCGTGACGATTCTTTCTCCATTCGAGATGTTAGAAGGTGCAAAATTAATAGGTGCCGGAGCTGCTACAATTGCTTCAGCGGGAGCTGCTGTAGGTATTGGAAACGTATTCAGTTCATTAATTCATTCCGTGGCAAGAAATCCATCATTGGCAAAGCAGTTATTCGGATATGCAATCCTGGGCTTTGCTCTAACCGAGGCTATTGCCTTGTTCGCATTAATGATGGCCTTTTTGATTCTCTTTGTTTTCTAAGTTTCTCCTTTTGAAAGGTGTAGTCCCTGAGGACGAGGCCCCCAGCAATGGGGGGAAAGAAGAGTAGGTACGCGGGCGGGCTTCTTTCACTTTCGTTTTGGAGAGAGCATTGTGGAGCAGCAAAAGGCATAAATAAGGGGAAGCGGCGGATTCCCCGGAAAAACGCCTAAAAATAGCGAAGGTTCTGAAAAAAAAAAAGACAAGCCTTAAGTCCCTCCCCTGGTCTCCTTAGTGATCGGAATGTAGCCAATGGGAAAATGACGTATGGTAGTAGTAGTATGAGTGAGTGCTTTCCCACTATCTATATAACTTCTTCGTCGGGCTAAAAAGATAAGTAAGTAAAATATCCTTTTCTTTCTTTTTTTTAAGGCCCTTATTAAAAAACTGTAGCTCGAACGCCCAGAGTCCAGACGCTCAAGCTCTGATTTCACCCGATACGAAAGGATCTCCGCTAAAAATGAATCTGATTCCCACGAATACCATATATATAGTATGGCCATCTTGTCATCATATTCGCCTTCCCCAGAGCATAGAGCGACTTCTTCGCAATGTCAATATCCTTCCTCAGCTGCTCCAAGAACAAGATATCTCGTAGAATAAGTAGAGCTAGACTGCATGAGTGGCTTGTAGGAGAAAGAGTGGAAGGATTCGGGACAAGACGGAGATGCAAGCTTGTCTGCTATTGGATGTTCTAGTTTAGCTCGCGGATTGGTCTTCATTGCGCACCATCCGGCTGGTAAGAATAAGAGATTGTTCCGCTAGTGTTGCTTGGTCAACAATTTGGAGAGTTTGCTTTTCTTTCATCTTTCTAAGAGCAGTCTGTTTGATCAAATCAGGGATCAGACCGCTCCTGGTGTTCGAACTAGTCATTAATGGTCGGCTTCATTGGTATCCTTTCGGTATGCGTTGCGAACACTTTCATTTTTAGCGTCTCATCTTCTCTAGAGAAGCGAAACTCGAACGGATAGAGCAGATGGTCCAACTACATAACTTTTTCTTTTTCATTACTTCTATGGTCGTGCCTCGTGGCACGGCAGCACCCTTACTATTGAAATGGTTCGTCAGTAGAGATGTTCCCACAGGTGCCCCTTTTTCCAATGGGACTATAATTCCTATTCTTATCCCTTCATTCCCTCTTTTGGTCTATCTACATTCCAGGAAATTCATACGCTCCATGGACGGAGCAAAAAGTGGAGTCTTGGTCAGAGCAAGCCGCCCTATTCTATTACCAGACATAATTGGGAGAAGCTCATCCGAAACTAGAGCTGGAAACGCCTCATTTCGTTTCGTTCCCGTTCTTCATTTCCTTCTTCTCGAATCCAAGGGGGACTTCTCATATTTAGAATCTTTCTGCGGTGTGCTCTGTTTACTATTCTTTCGTACTCTCTTCTCTTTACCGCGCGATAGGTCAGCAAAGCGTGAGCGGGCGCGAAGAAGGAAACGCCAAAGACTTCGGCCTAACCCTAACGGGAATACGAGCCGACAGCTGATGGCTGTTGGTCACGACTACCACCAAAAAGCTCCAATGAAGATGAATATTTCACATTTTGGAGTGTGCATCTGTATGTTGGGTGTTCTTCTGTCGTGCGACCCGGCGGCTTATGTGCGACCTGTGGCCCACGCCTCCTATTTGTTCAGGGCGGGCGGCGTGAACTCTGACTCGATCCGGGTATTCAATCCCGCCGCTGAGATGCTCAGTTGACTCCTTAACCTTGATAGGAAGATGGCTTATTCAATAATTCGTGCATAAGGGTAAGGAACTTTGGATGAACTAATGCGAATGGGTGTAAGCCTCGCTGCTCGGAAACACCCAGTGCTGACCACACTGAGAGAGACGAAAGCGCAGGTAACGCCAGTTGGCGAAGTGGCGTTAAGCATCCCTAGCGGTACGAAAAGAGAGGTCGTGATGATATCATCTACGTCCGTACCGCTCCTCGTGGAGTAGATCCCGCATCCAACCAAGTCTTTGACCAGGGAACGGGAGAATTCCCACTACCGCTGGAAGGCCAGCCGGGCCGTGAGCGCGGTGGGAACGGGCTTCCCAAAAAGCCAGCCCCGGGCCGGGGTCGGCATAGAATGAAGGGGACGGCCCTAATGTTGTGTTGGCAAAGCCAACTTCTTGGGTTGCGGGCGGAGAAGAGCGGACGTGGGGACTCAGACCGGGGCGCAGCGTAACTAAGAGAGCCATTCCATTTAGGGCGAGACAGAATGGGCGGGCACGAGCGGTCTGGTGTCCGAGCCAATTGGTTGGATAGACGACGACTACTTCACTTATTAGATTAGTATTCGCCGCCTATCCCGAAAAAAAAATGGGATGAAATAGAAAGAACGCGAAGCGCTAGCGCTATAGTATATAAATGGATTTTGGGGGGGATTTGCTTCTTCACAAGCTTATCCCCGCCCCGACCGGCTGCTGCTGGGTCTCCCCATCTCTCGCCCAACTTCCCCCGGTCTTCGGCCCGAGCTGTATGAGGCAGAAACTCGCCCCACGTACGGTTCGGAGGCCGAGCCCCACCCCAGCAGTAATGGTGCGGCTTAGGTCAACTAACACAAAGAAGATACAGTTCACTCAACGATTGCCTTTGGGTTCCGAACTCCATATGGGGAAGGAGCGTTGTTGTTTCCGAGGTCTCGATCATTTACATGGACCCACTTCTCATTCCATTTGTGGGAATTTGATGATCTATAAACCGTCCCTAACGAACGATCGCCTCATGTTTGAGCATGATGAATCACTTCGTGCCGACCTGTTGCCAATAAACTTTCCGGCCTCATATGAGAATGGAAAACTGGAAAATTTTCTGCATCGGTGGATGAAGAATCGCGAACATAATAATTTATGGTTGACCATGTTCCCAGAAAAAAGATACTTTAGAGAAACAACGAGCACGACTGAAGTGGCTATACATACAAATCCATTTACGGATAGATATGCTTCGATTGGAACTGGAAGTTCCAGAACAGGCGGCTGGTATACCACCATAATGAAACTGCCTTTTCTTTTTTTTATTCGGATAGGATTTATGTTGGCTTCGTCGGGAGGCTCGCGTAGTTTGTTACGTCAGCTCCAAAAGGATAAGTTGCGTTGGAATCGAGAAAGTTCCGTGGAATTCATAATTGCATTAATAAAATAAAAGGAGTCTTCAACCCTCTCAATCAATATAGTCCCGATCGGACTAAGGAGAGAGACGGTTGAGTACGGAAGCGAAAGCGGAGATATAGTCCCGCTAAATGCCCAGTGAGAATACTTACATGAGTAACGAGAAATCCGAATGAATGACTAGCGGCCATAACTCATTAAGCAATCTTAACCTTTTTCGCTTAGCCTTTCCTCTTTCTACCGTTACGAGATGCAGTATCCTCTAACGTCTTTGCTTGCACGGCTTTCGACCGGGACGGGAAGAGGTTTCCTCGTTGCATCTTTCCACACAGCATTGGTTCTGTCCCTTACCTTACCTTTCTCGCCCGTCGGGCGTCAAGGTTCGCATTAGATCCCCTTATCTATCGTATTTTTGCCCCAACAAAAAGCCCAGAGCAAGGGGGAATGCATTTCCGGAATCTCAATGTTGCCCCACCAAAAGACGAGAACCCAATGCCAATCGCTGATCTGTTAGTGGACAGAGCTTATGGGCAATCAATTCTGTCATTCATGGACGGTCACGTCAGGGTATAACCTTCTTTTCATCTCCAAAGAGGACGAGGCAAAAACAGCGTTCCGTTGTCCGGGTGCTGTTGGACGGACGGACTATTCTGCTGGCAGGTGATGCCCTTCGGTCTGAATAACGCTATAGTTACCTACCAGCGAGCAATGAACCTCATCTTCCATTACTTTATTGTCAACATCGTAGAGGTGGTGTATATTGACGATGTAGTTGTGAAGTCTTTCCTTCGGGTTATTTGTCTGATCTCAAGACAGTGTTTGAGCGCGAGAACACGGCTTGAAGATGAACCCGTAAAAATGCGTAACAGCAGGAAACTTCCTAAAGTTCTTAGTGCACAACAGAGGGGTTGAAATTGACAAGAAGAAATCGGGCCAGAAGTTGAAGAATGCCTCTCACACAGATGGACAGCAAAGAAGGCCTTCTAAGGCGGACTCTGGCTCTTTCATTTGTAGGAGTCCTCCTCAGGCACGAGATTGTCCGATGAAGGAGAAACTTGCTGGTTGCCGAGGACAAGAGGGAAGAAGCGGGGTAGAGTAGTTGGTGAATCCGTTACAGTTGCGGAATGCGATCACCCATTAGAAGCCTACGTCTGCTGGGCTTATGTATGTTGAGATAGTGCTGAATGAAATGGCCACTCTGCTCGTGCGATGGTCGATACCGGCGCCACGAGACGAGGCTACTTCCATCCAAGGGAAAAGTGAAGTCCCGGTAAGCAAGCCATGATCATGATCAGAGGGAGAAGACTATTCATTCATCGTCATGAGAGGCAAATAAAAGGCTTTAGCAGCCCATTCTTGAACACGAACACGAAGCCTGATCCTAGTCCCCTACTAGTAGGTAGGGCTTATTATGGAATAGGAATAGAAAGCCCGGGAGGTCCCCCCGTGTTTAATAGCATATCCAGTTTCTGCCTGGTTTGCTCTTTCTTTGCCGCGGACCAATGTGAGAAGCCCTATTAAGTGACTGATTGTGTTGAGTCGGATACCTCTTTAGAACGAAGTTTACCTCTACCTACTATAGTACTCAAATGACTTCGTTCCTTGAAAGCGCTCTCTGCTTGATCTGGCACTACTACTATAAATTCGGGTGATAGACGAAGGCGTTGGTCCATCGGTGCCTTAGGGGCAATCATCTGCGCCAGTGTATAAAAAGAGATTTGCAATTTTTACAGTAGCGAGGAGAGCTTATGGACAATAAGTTAGGATTCCGGCGGCTTTTGCCACTTATGATCAGTGTTCACAAGAGCGAGACGGTTCAATGTCTTACAATGTTCAAGCAGCATTCTTGCCGGAAGGATTTTTTAGGAAGCCCGGACACCTACCGAACATCCCTGAAGGATGGAACAACATGATGAAGAAGGCGGCGAAAGTTTAGAGGAAAATCTGGGAAGAGAACAAGGAGATCTCTGAAAAGGGGAGGCAAGGAAGTAGTAGAAATGTTGAAGAGGAGACAACCCGCTCTTGAACTTAAGACTATGCGCGTCGCGTGCTCGATCTAGCAATTGTTTTGATGAACTGTCATTCAAAAAGAAAGAAGAGAAAGAAATGGGAGTTGGCGCCTACATAACAGGTTGCTTGCTTACCAAGCCATCCTGGCTTTTCGCTCCTCCAGTTCGATTCTTATTTATTTTATTATTGACTTGACTTATTATTATAAATACTACTAACTATCAAAATGAAAGACGATCGATTATCTACCCAAGAAGATAGAGAGTCCCACATACGAGAAAAGGTCACAAATAGAGTTGAACCGAGTAACATTGCAAAGGCATAATGATAGTAGGGTCGGGATATCCCCGCCCTCCGAACCGGACGTGAAGGTCTCCCCTCATCCGGCTCTCTGCAGGGGAATCTCCACTCACTGCTTCCCCTAATATCCTCCCTTTACCACATCATGGGGGTTTACAGGAGATCCCAGAGGCTCGCTCGGAAAGGCTGCTATACCATACCTTTTGACTCAACTCTACTCGGGGAGTCACTGGACTCACTATAGTAGTCCGTCCGGCTGCTCTTGCTGAAATCATTACTCTTCATTCTCCCGTGCTCTAGCAATTGCGCTCCCTAGACCACTACCATGTAGTTAGGTAGAGACAATCAATCCGTAGTGACGGGAATCTGGGGATCCCTATCCATATCAAAAATGAAGAATATATCTATAGAGAAGCTACCTTTCTCTCACTCAATAGATGTATCTGGTCTGGTACGGTACAGTACAATACGAGACGATGGAATGCAATGGGATGGATGGTAGAGGGCTGCCTGCGCCCAAAAGCGATGATTCACTTGTCCCCTTGTCCATAGGGACCTCGTGGCATACAACCGAAACGACTCCCGCTATATAGCCGCCCCTATCTCTCTTTTTACAGCCTCGTGGACGGACTAAAGAAGGGAAGTTACAGAACGGGGCAGTGAAGGCTCGAGAAGTAGACAGCAAGCTTTTCTCAGCCCCCTAACCTTTCTCTCCTTATTAAATGAAAGCGCTAGCGCGCCCCTATCTCGGAGCTAAAGGGGCGTAAGCACTTCACTCGCTAGGGGATGGGATTCATTCACTTGCATTCCTGCTAGCACTACAAAAAGCTCCGGTCTTAACGCCCCTACTACTGCTGTGCAGCCTTTCCTCGGGTTCGTAGAGTCGGGTTTCCCGTTTACCCACAACGGAGGACCCCACCAGACCAGGCAGGCGGCCACGGGTCATAACGCACTCTTCGCACAACAAATCCACTTTGAAGTTGACTTATCCGCTCGGCCAATCGTCGGAATGTGTACGATATACCATAAGGGCCCAATATCTCAATAGCACCTTTGTCTAAAGCTTCGAATGAGACTTCATATCCGAAACGCAGGAACGATCTGACTAGAAAGTCATTCAAAACTTGATCGAAGAACCAGCGTTTATTGAAGAAGCTATAGAGTCGATTACAAAAAGTACTTGTTTGAAAGGCTCGTTGGAATTGATCCGCTACGGGATTTACATTATACGCAACAGAAGCACCTGAAGTACTAAACAGAATAGGTATTAGTTTGGTAATGGTTGGAGCAGCAAACTCGGATTCGGCAAGAATCTCATTTTTTGGTAGTACGAAGGGGGAATTGGCCCAAAAATTGGATAGGGGTCAAGACGCAGTCGGGCGCCGGCGGCTGACTCAAGTGCCCCCCGAACCGCGCGAAATGGTCGCCTATTACACGGCTCACTAACTCTGCCTGGGGTGTGGGGGTACCTATTATTCGTCGGCGGTCCGGCGCACCCCTACTCACTTAAAGGATGCTGCTTAATTACGAAGGAAATTCTTGATTAATCTAGAGACTTCGTTCCCTTTCGTTAAGCGCATCGAGCCAGGAGTGGACATCATCATCTGCAGACAAATCCAGATCCTGTTTCATCATTAGCTGGGATAAAGTGGAATAGTATGACTGGCTTTCCGGAAAATGAGACGAAACCCGCTTTATCAATAACTTCTCTATCTTTGGCCACTGAAAACCGTACGGAAGCCTGACTTTGGGGTATAGGGAGAGATTCTCAAGATCTGCAACATCATACTTGTCCCTACTCAACTTATTAACTGCCCGTTCAAGGCGACTGATCCTCTCCATCAGAGGATCGGACGGTTGTGGTGGGACGTATGGCACTATCTGATTCATGGGAGTGAGAGCCAAGGACACGGCCGGCAGGAGGTTTTCTTCGCGTTTGTACGTTATTTAAATCATTCTAGCCTTTCGCTTGCTTATCTTATTATGTTTCTAGTTCTCGCTCGTGGTAAATTGTATATTCATACTTTCAGTTCTAAATTCATTTCCCCAGACCCGGCATAAGAGAAGAAAACAAAAGAAAGAGATGCGGATGAAAGTGATCCCCCAATCCTCGCTCGGTACCAAGGGTAGAACTTCATGATTGATTCGGTGTAACCGGTCTTTGATCAAGGGGCCCTTACCTATTGAAGGAAAAAGTGCAGTTCAAGCACTTTGCTTTGAATCACAAAAAGATATTCTTAATATTCGGCATTCCCGATCTTCTATCTTTCCTGCAGGCATGGAAATCAAACTGGAATGAGACCTTCCTTTCTGTCGACATTCTTTTCCATTCAATCTCTCTTCCCATCTTGCATCAGTCTCTGACTCACCCTTCCACTGAACCGAGTAATCTTTCCTTAGATTCTTCGGGATCTGACCCACGGTCCTGTGATCCAGTATGTTCTAAACCTCTCTGTCAAACTCTTTTCTGAGGACGGGAGGGGCACGCTTGTCTTTTTTAGTTTTTATCAAATATCATCATCTAGATGCAACATAAAGGATGGAGGGCGGTTGGGTGGGGTGTAGTTAGGCATGATTTTTCTGAGCCTCTCCTCCCTTACTTTTTTTTCACCTTGTATGCCACGTTACACAGGCGGAGGGGTCTGAACTGGCCAAAAGACTGGGGTGCGTTAACTTTCGGGATTAGGACGATGAAGGTATGGTTGAGACTCTCCTCCAACGATGCTGTTGTGAAGGCTTTTTGCACTATTGACACTCAATCTCCTTACACTATTTCCCAGCACTTCTGGTATAAGATAGGCTTAAAACCGTCCGGCCAGGGGGCTGGCTTTAAAGGCTCCCATGGCGAAGACCGCCTTTTTGACTTAAAGTCTGGTGGGAACTGCTGTGAAGAAGTCCGAGCATACCGTTAAGCCAACGTCACTGAGCCATGCCAAGATCGAAAGGTATCAAAATAAGAAAGACTTATCTTTTTAATAACTAATTAAATTCAAGTTCAGCTTCCATCGATTTTTTGACGTTAACTCTTCACGCAGTATGCTCTTTAATGGAGCGTTTTCTTTCTTAAAAAAAAAGGAATCGTTCATTCCAGAGACCTTTACTATAGCTTCCAGTTAGGAGTGCTTATAATCTCATCATTAGCGCCTATGAATTAGTTCGAAAAAATGGAGACGATTTTTTAGATATCGCCATATATTTGAGTTCTGGGGTTGGGTCGGATAGGACTTCTACCCTTGTCGAATCGGACAACCTTAGCTATTGGACGAAAAGAGAGAGAGGCTTTCTACTAAACTCTTCCTTCTTTGACATATACAGCCGGATTAGGCTTTATAATAAATAGTTAATTGATCCTACTACATTATCTTTCTTTAGTCAGAAGCTGTAGTAGTAGTCAGAGGCTTTCTTCAAAGAAAAGGACGTCCAGGGTGGATATCAAGATTGTAAGATGGTGCAATGAAAGGATCTTAATCATGGCACAAAGCGTCTTCAAAAGAATGAGAGGGAAGAGGTCTTTCATTTCATCTAAGATGTAAAGAAAGGATGCTGCTTTGGGTGCAAAGCTCGCTCTTACGAAGGAGAAAGAAAAGAAGGGCCCTTCTTACCTCCGCTGCTTAGCCAATGCTTTCGGAATGGTTTACGGATAACCCACCGAATGGAGACTCACACGAACGGGACTAGGGGAAGGGATGAAATACAAGCGGACTCGTAGGAAAGAATGGAAGGCGATGGGCTTAAGGCGAGGTATGTAATCTTTCTCCCACAGACTTCCCTAAGGACTGCAACTAGATCTCTCACTTCCTTAAGCTTGATCCCAATGCCTACAAGTTAACTTCCAATGAATGTAGCAGAGCTCGCATGGTCGAGAACTAAAAGCCCGACGGACAGCAATCAATTCATCGGATGACTCCCCAGGGAAAAAGATAAAAAAAGTTTCAGTCTTAAGGTAAGTCCCTGCTTCTGAAGAAGGAGCTCAACAAGTATATAGAACCGCCGGCGCCCAACTCTGTCTTGACCCCTATCCTAAAAAGCGGAGAGCCTCCAGATTCTCATATCGTGAAAGGCTTCAGTGGAAAAGTTCACTTCGAAGACAACTCCCTCCCAGAGGTCTTGTTGCTGCGGGGGGGAACCATTCTCTCGCCCTACTTCTAAGGTTGTGCTTGTGGGCTAGGGTGACACAACAGGGAAGAGAGAGAGCCGTTCTCCGGCTCCATGCATCCGAATGGGACTTTTCTCTAACCGAAGGGGCTCCCTTCACGGGTTTTTGTACTTAGATTAAGATGGGCTAAAGGGAGTGAAACGAAGGCCGCGCCCATGGCAAGGAAATACGTCCCAGGTTCTTTTTTTCAAGCGCGGAAAATGCGGGCACCTGATCAAAAGTGGGAAGGAGGCATTCGCATGCTGCAAACAGTCGGAATTGGAAAGGAATTCCAGATCATTCGGAACGGGGATGAATATCGCAGGTGTGTTCTTCGTTCAACCGGGTTTAGAATGGCCCTGTTCACACACACATAGAGCGTTACCGGTCGGTTCGCCGTAAAAAGACCCCTTGCATCATTTGAAAACTAGAGTAGAATCTATCATCGAAGAGCTCCCAGACCGAGCCAATCCGTCAACGTCTCGGTGCGGTACACTTAAGACCAAGCCAATCTCGACAAAGTTAAAAGTGGAATCGATTCGATCATGAAAGTCGGATAGCATTTCTCTACGCTAGGATCCGACCTACATTAACATCTTCTCTTACGAGATTTCTAGTTGGATGAATACAGCGCCCCTAAAGGCCTTCTCAACTGTCTTTTCTACATGTTTACCGGGCATTGGCATTGAAGTAGGCAAGGCCAATTGATACGGGGCCTGGACCAACATTGAAAGAAAGTGCAACTTCTGGAACTGCTGATAGACCTTTTCCCTTAAAGAAAGAATAAATCTTCATTCACTGCAACTAAAACCTCGGGAAAAGTTATCTAGTTAGACCTTCCCGATAAAGATGACTAAGACATGGAAAGAAATCTAGCAATTAGTGCCAACTATCTAGCCCCTTAATTATCCCTTGTGCTTTAAATATCACTTTACCTACCCTTCTCGCCTCTCTCGCCTTCTACCAAGAAGGAAACTATTCACTACTCATATGGCTCTCGTAGAACTACTACTGAGACGAATATACTATCAGGTGAACAAGAACTGCTTTCTCCTACTATTGGGATAAATCCTACACACCTTAGACAGGGTAGGAATAGTAATATTCAAACTTCAAGCTCTCAAATTGTATATATCCTTATACACTGCCTTATGAAAGTCCCTCCTCACTGCCAGGATAATTGACTTACCTCCAGACTGACTTTTAGTACTTTATCCCTTGACCCTTAATAAGATAAGGGGGGACTCATGTACTTTTACACAAAAGCTAAACAAAACAAGTCCCACTCAGTTAGAGCAACCTTAATTGGATTGGTTGGATCGACATCATCGAAAGCAAGCCCAACTATATTATATGGTTGACAATTCTCAAGAGAAGAGGATGTGCTCCGCTTATGATTGCAACTTCCACTCCTTCTCAATACCCATCCAAAACAGAAGCAGGGGCAGAAGCACTCGACTTAATAGGAGAGGAAATGGAGGTGAACTCCCAATAGCTTAAGCAAACTAACTTCCCCAGATAAAGACATCTACTTAGCCTTCTTTATAGCCTCGAATGGACCGCCTTGGAACGGAACTCTAAATAAAAGATGAGATTTTCCGGAAAGTTTTAGTATTTTATTCCGCCATAAGCATATTAAATAAGCCAAAGCTTATTCTATTGCTGGCTCGCTAGAGAGGGGAGCTTTTAAACCGTTTAGCTCCTTGCTAAATCCTTTGGAAGGGTGATCGATCTCAAGGGAAGCGAGGGGATAGTTTTGATCAGTAACCCCGGTTGTATCCACATTACGGGGTTTACGACTAAAAGGCGGAAGCACTCAAAATGGCGGGATGGGAGAAGTAATGGCAGGTAGAAGTAAAGTACCTCCAACTGCAACAAGCTCGAAAGCAGAATAACAGGATGAAACTGGTTTTATCCTACTAGATATTACTCCCAACCAAGAGCACTGCTATTCAGTCTATGGGGACTTAGACTGGGTCTAGAGTGAAAAAGTAAAGGCTTGAAAAAAAGCTTTCAATACTCCAGCTTTCGATACTTCTTATTCCTTCCCGCCTGGCCTGGTATGTCCTGGATGCCCTACCAGGGAATCCTGGGGAAAGACTCCTTTTTTAAACTTGCTTGCTCAATTGATAGCTTGCCTAAGATGGCTACGTGCCGAGAGCACTTCTTAAACTAAAAGAGATAGGAACTATTGGGACTCTTCCTTTATCCGGGGACAGCTACGAAGAAGGTTTATCCCACCGACGACTGCTTGGAAAGAGACAGATGTAAAGTGTTTCAAACTCCCCTGCCCCATCCTTTGACCCTGCTTGAATCCAGGGTAAGAATAAATTCCTTTCCTTGAAAGTCTTGAAGTTCCAATCCTTATTTTGTTAGCTTGTGTCTGCGAGGGCAAAGGCAAGCTAACAAAATAAAGGAAGGAAGCTATAGAATCCGGTCTGAGAGAAGCAGGTTGTCAAACCAGATCTGGTACCCTTGCCATGGAGGAAGTTATCTGATCTATTAAGACAGTTTTCTTGTAGAAGAAGAAGTCGTCGTCAACGTAATCGTGATTGAAGACGAACTTCTTCGGCTTAACCTTCGAAACTCTTATTATGTCAGCGTGAGTCTGGATCATGGTATTTGACTTTAGACACTCAGGTTTCCGAGTGCTGTTGCCTTGGTGCTTTCTTTTTTTTTTTTTATGTGTTTTAAGATTCCCGATTTCTTGTTTTCTTCATCGATTTATGTTCTCCTCGTTCGCTCCGCACCTTGTAATCGAAGTTTTTTCCTCCGGTGAGATTTTAGCTCTACTGCATCCCTTCTCGAGGGGACTGGATTTCATTAGAGAGCTAGCGGCTCCTGTGGAGGTTGGTAGTTCCCCATCTATCAGCCATAGATCTGGCTGTTTTCCTCCCGCACCCTTATCGGGATTAAGGAAAGCCGGTTTCCATCCTTTGTCAGGACCCGATAACCTAGTTACCAACCTCTCTTGCATTTTACTTTTTTGGAGTCGTTTTCTATAGTATATTTCTTTCAATGTTATAAATGATTAGCATCAGCAATGAGTGCATCTGCTAGGTTCCCATTCCTGCTCAACAACTTGAGAGATTCAGTTCATCTGCGGACCAGTAACAGCCCCTACCTGTTAGCAACTATGGAGCTAATGAACCGTCGGCCTTTGCCTTTCTTTCTTATCTTTCTATCCCTGCCTGTATCCGGTACTTAGAGCTCCCCTTTGCGTTGATTATAGGCCTTTTCTTTGCCCTTGGGGAGAGGTAAGGTATAGAGCTTGAATCCCCCAGCTGACATCTTATTCTCCATTGGGCATCCTCATGGCATCTACTTCTTTAAATAAAAGAGAAAAAGCTTTTGCCGCTCTTTCCTTGGCTTTCTTTCGCGTACGTGTGCTCGTCTATCCTTTAATAGAAAGAAGCAATTTCTCTGTTCGAAATCAAGCTACAGGCCATCAAAGATGGCGGTAGAACAGCTAGCAAGAGGTGCCCAGCGTTAACAAGCTCATGAATTTAACTTTCAAGCGAACCCCATGCCTTATGGTTTGAGAGTCCGTTTGAGTATAAGCCTTTAGAATGGTTATATATACTTTAGAAAAGGTCCCTCTCTCTCTAGCTTTCCTTTCTTGCTTGCGTTCCTACCTACTTGCTTGCTTTCTAGCCCCGATGCCAATGCCCTTTCTGTTCTCGAGTCTTTGCAATCTTCTGCCATTCCTCGAGTACTAGCACTTTGAAATGGTTAGACCACTGTCTTCGAGTCCGGTTGATAAATAGCGGATTTGAGTACCGGGAAGTCAGTATGAGTAAGGTCCGGGTCTGGTTGAGTAACTCAGGATAGAGAGAGTCCTTCATTTCTAAAGTATGAATAAATAGTAGACATGTAGCTTTTAGGTATTGAATCCCTGGCCGGGAAGCGTGAACGATAACATGAGTCTTTAAGGAAAGAGTGACCCCGTGGGTTGTCCATTCTTTCGGGTATTCAGTAAAAAATCATTGAATTGAATAAGGCTATTTGACTTAGGACTCCCTTACTAAGCTTTCAGGAAAGTCTGAGATCTCATTGTCTTCCTGAAGCCTTTTGAATCCTAAATTAACAGATATAAGATAGATGTAGAGACTCATCCTTGATTCCTATCGGTCAGGGCCCTTGAAGAACCCTCCACGAATTTTCGATAGTAGTTTACGGAAGGAGTGATGCGAAGAAGGGATTTCTTTCGTACCCATTCACAAGAAAGAAGGGTCTCAAGCAGTGTGTTCACGGTCACTCAGAACATAGGATTTTCGGCATCAAAGAGCACGTGGGACAGGTGAGGGAAGGAAGGGCGGGATGAAGCAAGCAGCCAATCCCTTGCTGGTTAAAAATAGCAGCATCAGTATGAATCTTATAAACACCATGGGGTGGGGCCTGCCAATAGGTGTTTGCACCATTTTTAGCTTCTCCTTCAACTACTATTCGAAGAAGCTGATTGCTTTGTTCACCACATCCACAGTACCGTTCTGTATGTCCTGGAACAGCAGCAAATTTCTATAACTCCATAAAGCCCATGCAACTCCCCGCATCAGTTCCAGCTGCTCTTCATCAAGAC
>JAUAMA010000011.1:90000-150000 GCA_030819835.1 Acmispon strigosus
GAGAGTTCCCCATATTCCATTTCATTGGCAACCGAAATAGATCTAAACAGCGTGCCCGGAGCGAAGGAAGGGCTTCCAAAATGAATTGAAAAGTCAAATCAATGAAAGGCCCAGATGTAGCCTTTGTGTGCGGAGCAAGCCTACACTGGACTGGCTGAGATGAAGAAAATGTCGACACCGATGAAATGTTTGAAAACATAGACAGCGGAAGAAGTCACTCTCAATCCGATCTAGCAAGAAATGCTATACCGATAAAGTCAAGCGAGAGAGCTCATTAAGAAGGCCATCTTCCATCCGCCTTTTAGATAGGGCGAGGCGGGGACGAGACTCCGAACCACGACGGATCTTGTCTTAGGAAATAGAATGGGACGGGAGGCCTATCTGACCTTTTGTTTGATTCCATTTTCCAACCCTTTCTTTAGAACCAACCTGGAATGCAAACAAGGAAGGAAAGGGCTGAAATCTCCATATCTGATCCAGCAAAAAAAACCTTACCGTCAGCAGTGATAGAGATAGCATAGCTGTAGACAGGGGGAGGGCCCGGATTACCTTTTCTATTAGAATAAGGAAGGGAATCGCTTTGATTGCTTGCGACATCTTATCGATGCTCGTTAGCGGTGAAGTCCCTCAAACCAGAAGTTTCAAAAGCTTTTGACTGGGCCTACGAGAGAAATGAACTTTACATACTGATAGAGCATACCGAAGGGAAGGCCTAATTGTACCACTCCCCCGTCACCTTCCGCCTGAACTGATAGAAGTTGGCTTGAGCTGAGCGTCTCTTACAAAAAAGGTGCCCTAGTCGCCTCGGTGGAATGCATTGAAGAAAGGAATCCACTCTCAACCCTTTCATTTTATTTAATAGAATGGTAAGCCGGTCTTATTCTTTTATACGAGTAAAGAACTTCTGCTCTAACTCCTTGAGGAAAAAGTCTTGCATCTCGCCCAACTCCTACAAAGCCCACCCCCGAAGGAGAAAAGGAAGTTATCAGCACCGATGTTACTAACCTTATGCTTCGCCAATCTTTATATGCCACGGGGAATCGATCGGTTGAATCCGTTGCAAGCCTATCTTCCGAACCCCGCATCAAAGTCTTGTCACCGTGCCCGCGTCGGGGTCTGTCTGAGTAAGGAAAGAGCTCGTAGCCACGTTATCGGTCTTGTCTTGTTGATAACCTTGAGACCGGCGAAGACTGCGCTCCAGCTGGTGGTGAAGGAAAGGGGGAAGGAACTATAGAATAGAAGGAGCTGGACATGAACCGTCACGGTCTTTCTGGTGAATCAGTGCTGTTTGCATTGCACTCATAGGCTCTGGGACTGATGACCTTACTCTTCTAGTCTTTTCCAGTAAGCCTTGTTGGATGACTCAGAGCTCTTGTGCTCCCTCTTTTCAATATCCCTTTGCTGTCTTCGTAACCGCAGTGAGAGTAGGAGCTCAAGCAGTTGCCGCTTTTGAGTAAATAGCAGCTCTTACCGCGCTTGATGGTGAATAAGCCGTCGGAATCAGTGTTGAGAAAGCATCCAATTGCAATTACAAAAGCATATCCCTTATCTAATTAGAAGGAACTTCTTTCCGGCGAAGTGACAGCGGGGAAGGAAAGCAAGGGACTGAAACCCCCCGTCAGACATGCCCAGAAGAGTACCAGATCAGAAAAGGGCACAATGCCTCTTGAGATTGTTGAATAAGCTATTCATCAATGCTCGAGTCATATTCTAGTAGACAAACTTTCTTCTTTTGTCCACCGGGGAAAAGAATACAAAAAGATCGATAGGCCATTCATTCCTTCCCTTCTCTCTCTCCGAATCTTGCTCCCTCATTCCCCTCAATTCGGCTATCGATATTTGCGGAGTTGAAGGCTTAGGCTTAGGTCTTCGCCCTGACCTTTCCACTAAGCTCTTGGAACCTTTTTTCTGAGCTTTTGACAGTTGAGTCTCGGACGCTAACTAAGGAGACTACTGCATCTCGCTCTATCATTCCATTCTATCAGTCCGGTACTCGGTCCTAACAGCGGTTGAAGCCTTCGAATCGGCTAAGTGTTTAGTATCACCTTAATCCATTCTTTTGCTTGAGTCTTTCTTTCTTAGTAGTCGATAGCGAGTCTTACGGGTCTAGCACCATCCGCCAATCGCTTATTGGTGAAAGGGCTATGTAGTAACCAGTCCGAGCCCTAGGTTAGCATTTCAGTGTCCGTCAGGAAGACGAGTTTTAATATTCTTTGTTGTATGAAAGGCTCTTTTTATATTCGGTAAGACTTCCATTTCATATCGTGTGTCGGAGAATCGGATTATTATGATGAGCGATTTGACTCTGATCCACTACCGGAAGGAATTACCTCACTTACCGCCTGCTCTTATTCCCATCGATATGCCCGGAAACAAGAACTTTCTTTCTCTAATGCCCTTTAGCTTAACTTAAGCCTGACAAAGAATGTTTCACTTGCCCTACCGCTGCCCGCTTAATACTACTAGTAGTGAGACTCCTATTCTGCCACCCTATCTAGTAAGAGCCTCTACAGCAATGTTTGGCGCAATCAATATCAATAATCGCTCGTCTTTCATTGATTGAGGACTTGCCTGACCTGGTAATCTTCCCACAACACAGGTGGCTTTCGTCCGGGTAGATTATTTAAGTAAAGTGATCGTGTATGCTGCGGCTTAAACTAGAAGTTAATGATGAACAGGCCTTCATTTCCGTTAGGTATTTTATGTTATTGTTGGTTAGAAGAGAAGTCTTCTCTTACTCTTATCTTAGTCGCGGGTGAAACTTTTGACTGTTGGAGTTAGGTTTTGGGTGACGATGCAGTTGCATAACAACCTTAAGAGCTTAGGACAAGGCTCCTCTTTCTCTGCTTTTAAATACAGTACCCTTTTAATTTTAGAGAATAAGAAGAGTAGCTGTACTCTTAGAGCCTACTATGACTTCTTCGTCTTCTCTTTTTCCTTTATCTAATGTAATAATAAAAAGGGGTTTTAGAGGCTTTTCTTTTCTATAGCTTTCTAAGCCCTTTCTCTTAGCCAGGGGAAAATCCTAGTCTAGAGGAGAGTTTTCTATAAGAATGTGGAAAGATGAGGAATTTCCTTAACTTACTTAATAGGTTACCCGATCCCTAACTAAAAAGTGGGGGTCGAAGAGAATAGATAAAAGATTTTTCGAGGAAGGGTCTTTGCCACGAGGCCAGAGATTCTTGAATTTACATAGCATAAAGACGGACATTCTGCTTCAAGTTGCCATTGAATTGCTTTCCGTTCCCTTGCTGAGTCAAAGGATGAACAAAAAAGAAAGAAAAAAGGGCGTCGATAGACAATAGACCAAGGAGCGAAAGCCACTCAGTTGATTGCTAAATCTCTAGTTCGTGAGAAGGATTTGCTGCTTGAATTGATAGAGGAATAAGACAAGGGCTTATAGCGCCTTATCTTTTTTTTTGTAATAGGAATGGAGTATCTTTCAAGGAAACTCAAGCAGGAAGCCAGAACTAATAAAAACTTCAGTTATCATAAAAATTGCAGAAAGAATGAGATTAATCATCTTTGTTTTGCGGATGATTTACTAATTTTCTGCTCAGGCGCTGAAGATTCAATTGCTGTGGTCAATCAATGCTTAAAAGAATTTGCAAATCTTTCTGGTCTTACTGCATATCCAAGAGTTAAATCGACTATGGAGATCTTTCTGATGCTGCAAAGTTAAATATTTCAAATCTAATTGGCTTCAATTCAATGAAGGTAAAATGCCAATGAAGTACCTGGGATTGCCAGTCCTTCAAAGCTCTCAGTTAGTGATTGTTTGCCTCTAATTGAGAGAATCAAAGCTAGAGTACAGAGATGGACTGGAAAGAAAATACCTCTAATATGCTGGACAACTGGTTCAGAGTGCCCTCTTTAGCATGCAAGTTTACTGGAGTACTGTGTTCATACTGCCAGTGCAGGTTTTGATTTGAAGACAATTGAGAAGATCTGCAGAGGGTTCTTATGGTCTGGTCCTGATATGGTTAAGAACAAAGGGAATGTTGCTTGGAAATTTGCTGCCCTTTAAATTAAGGTGGTTTTCGGGCTTCATTGGTGGAGTGGAATAAAGCTGCTATGTTGAAGCATATCTGGGTTCTGGCTGCAAAAAAAAGTCCTTCTATCGAGTCTAGGTATGTATTATACATACAATGCTTCTAAAAAATAGAAGGATTTTGTTGGTGTATTTAACCACCAAATAATGGTAGCTGGATTTGTAGGAAACTTTTACAGGTGAGAGAGTTGGCTATAAGATATATTATACATGATGTTGGCAATGGAACCAATACATCTCTCTGGTATGACTCCTGCCTATAGGTTCTATAGTTGAAAGGTATGTACGGTGAGCAGATCATAGGGGAGTCTGGTGTTAAAAAAAAAATGTAAAAGTTGCAGACATACTTTCTAATTCCAGATGGTCCCTCCCTGCAGGTGCAAATAAAGATCCGCAAGATATTGGGGAGTGTCTCAGAGCCATAAGGCCCTTGAACTGTGAGCAAGAAGACATAGTTTTATGAATGCCTGATCACTCAGTTTTCCATAAAAAGCGCCAGGAGGTTAATCAGACATAAACAAGCTACTATGCCTTGGTTTACACCAGAGAAATTTTAAATAAGGAACTCATTCGTGGACTGATTCCGACCCTTTACCAGAAGAAAACAGAGGAGCGGTATGGTTTCAGAAGAGGTACTCATTATACAGATATCCTTTAACGAATTGCCCGATTCACAGTGCCTACCTTATTCTCTCCCCAATCACACTGGAATGCTCGCTTGTCCGCCTGCCAATTCCGCCTTTCACTTTCAGATTCTACATATACTACTGCTGGAGTGGAGAATGCCTCTACTACCTGTGCCAGCAAACAAACAAAGACTATAGTAGAGTAGGAATGGTTTAGCTCGCTATAGGGGAGGGAGATAGTTTACGCGTCAGTTGAAAGTGGGAAAGCTCTCAAGCAGCAAGTACTTTTTATCCCTTCACATTCAAGTAAAGTATTGGGAAGGTATCTAGCCAGTGAGGCAAGTTAAGTAAGGAAATAAGGAAAGCAGCTGAAGCAAGGTGCCTAAGCCTTCAAGTTGCGAGGTCTTTTAGGGTTAGATATACTTGTCATCAGTTAGAAGAACTCGGAGTCTAAGATGGTAACAAGAGAGAACTAAGTGCAATACGTACAACCTACTAGTGACTAATTCCCCCCTCGTCTTATCAGGGTAGCGATTCTATGCCTGACTCCATAACTCGTATTAGAAGGAGAAGTGCTAATAAAAAAGCCAAGACTTGGGATTACGCTCTTTCCTTGTTGTCTCGCTCAATGGACCCTGCCCGGGCTTCCTTTAGTACTGCGACGGTCAGACCACTTTCCTTTCTTTATTAGGAATTCTCTGTGGCAAAAGGTTTCGTTTCCCACTTAGACTATACCAGCTTCTTTCCCTACTGGCTAAACTAAAGCTTTGGCCCTTGGGTTCCACCTACCGCATGGAATCTGCTCACTTTACAAGAAGGGCGAACTCCGCTACTGCGCTCACCAGACAGAAAGCCAGGTTCCAACTCTTCTTTTCCGTAAGAGAAAGGGCTTCCATAACCTGATGAACCGAAAACCGATCGATAAAAAGCAAGGTTTTTCTTACTTGCTTGGTCTTTAATTCCTCTCCTGTAAACCTGTAAAGAAAGATTATGCTTTTGGTAAGGGGAAGAGGGAATATGTCGTCATCTATCTGTCATCGGGAGTGGGTCTTCTTTCCTCTGGTATCGGGCATCCAGAATCAGTCTCGTTAATTGGCAATTTCTCTCTTAACATTAGCGAATCCCTTATTTTTTTATTTTAGAAGAGTCGCCCGGTCATCCCTTGTTGCTTGCTTTGCTTTGGGCTCATCCCGTGCTTGGTATCTTAGATATGCGATATCACGTTCGATGTGCTCTTTCTTTATGAAAGATCTCTCCTCCCGTTAAGCACTCGGGTACAGGTAGACAGAGGAGTTAGAGGTTATGTAATTCGCTATATTGAATTCCTTTTCTATCAGTATGATTCCCGTCCTTTGTCGGAAAGGGTGTCCACTCTTGCAACAGTCGTAATCGGTCTTTAAAGTATTCAGGACTCGGGCTATATGCCCTCTTTTCGATAGATAAATTTGAAAGCTCTCGGCGCTAAACATGCGAGAAAATGCTCTCTTTTAAGGCCTAGGAGTTCATTCAACTATAGCAAAGTCGGGACGCAGCGAATTCCTTATTATCTCCTCCTTATGGTAACAGGAATCTGTCCAACCTCTATTGGTCATCTGGAAAGGGTCATCCCTTGCTTCTTCGATCCTCGGCCATATGTCCTCTTCAAGCTCTCCCTTGTTTGGTTTTGGTTGGGAAAGGCCGGGCGGAGCTGTGGATGCTGAGTCCTTTCCTTGGAGAATAGAAAGGATTCACTATCTCTGTCCCGAAGTCACTATTTGAACCTGTGAGTACTGAAACTTACAAACTGCCTCCAACCGTCAAAAAAAAACGATTAGGCTTCCATTCCAATTCAAGATATTAAATCCAGTTATTTCTTCGAATTAGACCAATCGACATTCGTTTTTATGCCGCCTATAAAGATAAGAAAGAGCCTCTACTATTTCAACAGCCAGAGAGCCCACTCAATGAACAAAGCCTTTCTCTTTTGTGGAACGTGCACACAGAGTTGGAGGGATCAGTTGGATCTTACTGAGAAACCCACCTTTTGAGGCTTTTTTGGCTACATCTCAGGTACAGACCGAACGTCCCCTAAGGAAGGCCCTTAAGGGGAGGTTTGGAACCCTAACTAACTAATTGGTTTTGTTCCGCCTTCTCCACTTGACTCCACTGGTCGAGAACTCTACAGCTTCATCCGAGATCCTTCCCAAATGAACATCCTAGCCCAGTCAAAATCTCTTATCTTCCCGCCTAGAAAATCGGATCAATTGATAAATAGAAATTGATGAAGACGATTTTCCTCATCTTTCTATCGTTGTGCTGTTCTACCCACTGCTTATCGATAATGAATAACTTTCATTTCGTTTTTGGTAGGGCTTTTCCCCATTGCCATCCCTTTTTCCAATTCCCTACTTATTATTTATATACTCATATAAGACTTCTATTCAGACATGATGGATATTGAAACCAGCAACTTCTTAGGAGAGTAGCTAGACTGAGTTCCACTTCTATACTCCAGTTTACCGAGGGCTAATGGCTGGCTTCTTTGTCTAGTCGCAACTTTCAAACTTAGCCTAGCCGATTGGGTTTGTTTTGTTCCTTATCACTGCCCTAAAAGAAAACTTTAGTTCAGTGACATCACAAGGGTTGGTTTGAACGCTTAGGGCAATCAATTGGTAGGGGTCATCCGCGCAAGAGCGCTTCTTCTTTGGGTCCCTATGGCTGGTAGGGGTAGCATTGACTATTGGAGTGAGCCAATCCTTTCTTTGGTTCTTTATAGCTGATAATAAGTATAAACTCAGGGGGTATGAGTGCATGATTCTTTCTCCCACAAGCTTAGAGAAAGAGACCGAAGGAGGATATGAAAAATCCACGGATTCCCTAAAGCTAGAGCAGCTACTTCCTTAGAACTGCTCCGAGATGGTTTCAAAGAAAGGCTCACTAGCAGAAAAAGGGTTTTGAAGAAGCCGACATTGAATTGACTACCTAAACTGCCTGCCTTTTTTATTTCAAGATCAAGATACTACTACTACTCCTATGATTTCATTACAGGGAAAGGAAGTGAAACCTCTCAAACTCGGAAAAGAAAAATCGAATGTTTGGAGCAATAGACCCCGAAAGGTGTGAAGTTAGTGCCTCCGCTTCTGAAAGAGCTGCGGTTATAACAATTCCAATTGAGTTTGGCTTACGCTTCCTTCCCTCGAGGACAAAGACCCTCTCCCTGACAGTAGCGGTAGCGCCACGTCTCTTTGGCTAAGAGGTCGCTTCAACGGCTGAGCTGCTTAGGCTGGGTGTACCAGGAAAATTCATTATATATAGTGAAAGTGGCATCTTTCTTTCAGACTGCTTTACTTAGGATGGAGTCCAAAGGCTTCCGTCTCTGGCCCTAGGTTAGGTCTCCGCTCCATTGATCACTGAGAAGGGCCCCTGAAGATGGAGGCACAGAGCACCGGCTTAGTTGAAAGCCCAACATGGATGAGTGGTTGATCTATGAAAAGATTCGAGATTCCGTTTCCAGGAAATATTAGCACTGCTCACCGTCATAAGTGGGAAAGAACTCTTTGAATCCTTCGGCTCATTCTTCCGCGGCTGTGTCAAGCGCCAGAGTGGGCCCATGGGGGATTAGCTTATCCCAAACTATGGGTATACTGACCTATTAGTTAGGGATTCGATTCGATAGCTTGAGCGAACGCATTGGACATTGAATCTCCAGAAGACGCGCTCCTTTATTGGAGGGTATGCCTTTACTTGTCGTTAGGAGAAGTCGCTTCTAAGGTATCATCTTGTAGTTCTAGGATTGGTTTCTGTCTTGCCTAGCCTAGTAAGGCTGGTCAGTTAAGTATTGTCTAGTTCTTCGAGATTCTCTTTTGAAGAGGCATTTGTTCTTGGACGATGAAAAAAACTTTGATAGACCAGAGGTGTAATGTAAGCAAAGCACCGCGAAGTGTGATTTCGTACTAAAAAGGACTTGACGCCTTGAACACGCTTTCTATAAAAAAAAAAGAGGCGAGTCCGATTGCTTCGTAAGTGAATAGGGGTGAGTTTAGCTAATGAATTGGTCTTTTGAGTTGTGGTATAAATAGGGGGCGCCCCATTGCCTTTTTGTTGTTTAGTTATTTTCATCCGTGTTCTCGCTAACCGAAGATGAATGGGGGTGCAGAGGCGCAGGAAAGGGTGTGGTTGTTTAAGCATCCAAAAGTTGAACTTGCTGTTCCAGAGGTGCTTGTACCCGATCTTGACGGCACTGGTAGTGAGATGCACTTTTCTCTCTTGTACATGGCTTGTGGCATTGTAGTCTTTTCCTGCCTTTGACTTTTTTTTATGATGAATTAGTCACCTTAGCTTTCATAAGCAGCCCTTCTGGTGAACCGGTTGAGAAGTAGGCCTTGTTAGCTGCCCCCGCCAACTAGAGATCCTCAGAAGCGAACCGAGGAGGAGGCCGTCTCAGTGATGATTTGATCTCCTTTTCTCCGTTAGGCTCCTGTAAGGGCGGGTATGAGAAGGGTCCCCCTCTCCCCGCTTAGTTATCCGTGAATGAGAACTCGTTTTGCTTGTTGGCAGTCCATGGGCTCAAAAGCGAGTTCTTACTTTTGGGGAAGAAAGCAAGCCTATTAGAGTCTTCGGAAAGAAAGATAGACATTTTGTTAGCTCTTTACCGGCTTAACACAGGAAGGAAACTGACAGCCCTAATTCGTGCTTATTCCAAAACTCTCATTTATCATTAGCTAACTTCCCCGGCTAGCAAGATCGGAAGGTTTAGTGTCATCTTAAGAAGGAATACCCAACTTATGGGGTCAGCTTCGATCACGAGGAGAGAAGAGCGGACCATTGAAAGTCTCAATTCCTATCCGCCCGAGGTAGAGAGTTCTATTTCAAATCCAACGATTTATTGACCTACGAATCTGCTATTACGCAACTCAACCCTTTCCGCAAACTCTCCAAATTGTTGACCAAGCAAGGTCGCTGAGAACACTAACGGAACACATTATTATTCCCACTGAAGCTAGTACGCAATGAAGACCAATCCGCGAGCTACCTTATGACATCCAATAGCAGAGACAGAAATTTCATCTCCGTCTTGTCCCGAATCCTTCCACTCTTTCTCCTACAAGCCAATCATGCAGTCTATAGCTCTACTTCTTTACTACTTTATATCTTGCTCTTGTTTTGTTCGATCACAAAAAGTCAAACCAGCTACCGAAGAAGAGATACTCAATTCGTTACCATGACTGATAGGATGATCAAGCAAGGCAGTCCATAGACAGTTCCGCTTCTCCTCTTAGTTAGAGAGGAGCAGAGACCGCTCGATCTTATCTTGTTGGTTCTTCTTCTTTTTTGTCGAATCTTAACCATGAAAGTCAGTCAATGTTGGCTTCCTCTCAGAGTTGGGATCCTCACGACCCTTTCCTTGATTGCCTGAGTGAGGATCGGAAGAAGCTCAGCTGCCAATGCAAAGTCCGCTTAGTTCAAAACTCTGAAAGCCGAAGGGAGGAAGGCTTCATAGGTTTTTTTTTCTAGGTTCAGGGGCGAATCGCTAAAGGTCGAAGTCAACGGCATTTGAAAATAAGACTGAACCCGCCCATCTCATCTTGATTTAGGGGGGGATACAGGGAAAATTTGATCTTCTATCACGCCATTTCTTTATTATATTAGTAGCGAGTAGCAAGAAGAGAAGCTACAAGCATGAGGTCTCACCTTATCTTATAGGTCATATCTATTTATTATTAAAATCGGCCAGGAGCCTTGGTTCCACTCGACCGGAGATACGACGTCATTTATCGAAAAGACCTTTCACCCCGATTTTTAGCAATGAATGGGATCAGCGTGGTAGCTCGACCGGATGGAGTTGGCCAAGAGTGACTAGCCACACGGAGTAGGGATGCCTTGAGGATTCGGTATCATCTTCTTCACCGGACACCTCGGAAGCCAACTCAAACTAAAAGCATTAGTGATCACCGCCTTTATGATGAGTTTTCCGCATTCGATTGAAACGAACTTTCTCTTTATTTTATATAGGAAATTGGAATTTAGTTGAATATGGCACCTACATCTAATTGAATTGATATGGTCGTGTACTAGACTAGATACATAGCGGACTCCCTTCAGCTTGACAGCTCGGACAGAAAGCTTTAAGAAATAAAGAAAAAGCGCAAAAAAAGGTCCTTCCTTCACTTCAATGGTCTGACGGGGGCAGGGTGCATAACCACGAAAGCCCTTTGAGTAAAACAGCATACAGCCATTGCATTTGGATAGTAGACGGGGAAAAAGAAAGGGGGGGCAACACCTTGGAAAGGAAAGTCTCACTTCTTTTTTATATTTTTTAGTTATAACTACATGTTAGAACCAAACCGGAACTACAAATAGACCAGGAATGACAAGAAACGGTGTTCAGAAACAGGCTTCACATCCTATTCCACGGTCTCAATAGTCTCACAGATGAGACCTCCCCTTGCACACGACGAGCAGGGGTTGAAAGCAAAGAAACTCTTCAATGACTAGCCGTCTCGAACATTTACCCAAGGAAAGATGGAGCAGCCCGTTCCGGAAAGCTAGCTTCATCACGAGTAGCTTCACCACTGCAAATAGAAGAAGCCGCGGGCCTTCCTTTTATAGAAGGGCTTTGGCTTCTGCCAATGCTGTTAGAGGGTGTCTTAGTTTATGTAACTTCCATCTAATACCGAAGTACTGATACAAGCTCAGTCCCAAAAACCTTCTTTGGCTTGAGTCCTTCTCGTGCCCCGAGCCAAAAGGGAAGAAGAATAAGCGGGAATCCGTGGAAAGAATATGTAGTTGTCGGAGATGCTTTGTTGTGCTTGTCTGATTGGGAAAGAGATCTGATAGTTCCGACTTCGATAGGTCCTACTTCCACCAAAGCAGGCTTGGCATGACGCCCATTGTCACTTCCTTTTCAGTTTATGCGCAAGGGTTCCAAACCTTTCAAAAGAATCCGACGCGGAAAAGGTCACTCAAGCAAAAGAAAGGCCCACAGCCTATTCGAAATCAAAAGCAGCTGACGATGGGAATTCGTGTAGAGCAGATAGATTCTTCTTAAGAAAGCTTTCCCGAGAGGCCTTCATGAACCATAGCAAATGAGGCAAATCAACTTCCAGAGCATAAGGAGTTGGCAGCAGTCTCTCACCGAACTCGTGGTATGGGAAGGCGGATCACGGAAGTCAACCCGCCCATATACTCTTGAGTTAGACCCCCACACAAAGCAAATCTCTAAATGGTGTCTTTGGCGCCGACGTCCTAAACTAAAAGACCGGGTATCCATAGCATCATCTCAATAAGAAGGACAAAAGGGTGCCCGCCTTTCGCTACTCTAAGAAAGCATTCCTTTCTTTAGGTAAGGAAGCTTTCTTTTTCTTGAGTTCTGTTATCGACTGATCCAAAGGATTTTTGGGTTGAAGCAGCAATTGAGCTAAGTCAGCTACGAGTGGAGCTCTGCCTAGAGGGATTTAGAGGTTCTAAAAGAGGTGACTAAGGAGTTCCTCTCTCAGCGGTGCTTCGGTCTTCGGTGCCTATTCCGAATACTCTGGATTCATTTCTTTTTCTCTTCCTTGCTCAATGCCTTGGTGGACGTCCCCGCTTTTTCTATCTCATGCTGGTTCTAGATCCCAATAGTAAACCGCTTTTTTTACTTATACAGAAGAAGTGGCTGTTTCAGCACGAAGGTTTAGGGCTTTGGGATTAATTTCAAGTAGAAAAAGTCAGACTTCATTTTATAATGTTCGAGATTTGCTCCGGGGTTCCCATCCGCTAATATAATAAGTCAAGGGCAATCGCTCCTCAGGCTTCCTTCCAGCGGAGAAGAGCAAAGCAAGCTCTAGCGGTGGGGCGTCTCGGCCTATCTATTAAAGAAGGGGCTTTTCTCAAAAAACTCAGGATCCCGAGAAGAGTTGAAGATGGTGCAACATCGAATCCTGTTACGTTACTTCGAATGGAATCTTAGCCCGCCTCACTTTCTTTCTTTACTGCATAAGGGCCATAAATAAGGGCATAAACGAAGTCAAGGGATTTCCTTCCTTCTTTCTAACTAGTGGCTGAGAGTAAGCACCTAAAAGCCTTCATTCAATAGATTTGTGGTTGAGTCAATAACATGCTCTGGGTCGGGAATCTTTGCTCTTCTCTTTTGCATTTCCGCTGCCTGCGTTCTTCTTCCTTCGTGTCCGTCCGTATCGCAAAGCTGGTCGACGCCAGCTGTAATGGTTGATAATAGGGGGCCAACCGACGACTCCCTAAAAAAATCAAGCTTTGTTCGATAAAGCAAACGATTCGTTCCGACAACTTCGGACCGGATGGATACCTTTCTTTGAATTAGCCGATCTTACAAAAACTTACAAAAATAGATCGGGCGGGCTGGTTGGGAAGGGGTTATTAGCGGAGAAAAGAATCGCTGAGAGATAGATTCATTCTATTCTACTATTTGGTTAGGGCGAATGAGTGGCTGCGCAGCATGCTCCGGAGGAGATTGACCCTTCCTCGAGTCAGTCCAGTCAGAAAGGAGAGGGCCCGCTGTCTAGACTGCATTTCGGGAGTTTGAACACCATCCCATTTCAACAAAAAAGACAACCCTGTCAAAGGTACCTAACCGTCCTTATGATATGAGTGGAAATCCAATCCCTGTCTTTTTTGCATAAAAACCAGCCAGCCGGTATATATATATGGATTTGAAACAGCCGTGATAAGGAAATGACCAAGAGATGAAGAGTAACCAACCCCAACGGAACCGAAAGAGGAAACGAGTGAAACCGCTTTCCCGAGGGGACAAGAGAACATCGTCTGAGCGGCTTCTACCTTAGATATGTTATTTGACGATAGAGATTTGGAACGAACCGCTGTTAAGCAAACCAAGCAACCAACAACCCCAGGAATGTATGTAGAAAAGAGGGCGTCAGGAAGAATAGGAGCTTTCTGAGACTCCTCACATAAAGCAAACCAACTCCAGGGATTAGTTCCATGAAAGCGCCAGCTCATGGATGAGCGATCAGAGTGACTAATCGGCACGGAGCGAAATGTCACTCAATTGAAAAGCATAGTAGCTCGACCACCCATCGGGGGAGAATATGAGATTGGGGCAAACAGTCCCGCCGACTATGGCTATGGCTGACAAGGAGCCTAGCCCCGGAACTCTTAGAAAAGAACAGATGCGCGAGCCGCTCGATTATATACGATCTTGGAATAAAGGGATTGAGAACAACTGCTTTGGCGAAGATTCGCTGTTTTGTTTTCCAGCTCACTCTGTCTTGAAACCTAACCTTACCACAGGATACCGACTTAACACGGTATTATCAGCCCATTTCGAAGTCAGGCGCTGGCTGCACTCCTAAAAGGAAAAAGTCTTCCAGTAAGGACAGCCAGAAGTGGAAAGCCTGACTTTTTCTTTTGTTTTACACAACGAAAAAGAAATATCAAGCCGATATCCCAAAAAGTAAGAGATTTCTACCAGTGGTCATTATAGCTTCTCCTTCTGATCCGACAAAATGCGCAAAACCCATGGAAGTTACAAAAAGCATGGATCGAAGAATAGAGTTCATTTGCTTTTGACAAGCCTTGTGCCTTTTTTTCGCCAGCCTAAAGAGGGCTGTGCACTTCACTTCAGCCCATCACATCAAGGTGACAGGATTCGAACCTATGGCCCTCTGTACCCAAAACAGATGCGCTGACCAGACTGCGCTACACCTCGTCTCACCCCCCTCAGCATATAGATCCACCCGATCGATGAAGACTCGAACCGAACTCGCCCATCCTTTTGGGCATAGGGACGCGAGAACAAAAAAAAAGAGTAATCAACCGCTTTTTTTAGAAAATCTGCCTCCAGCAAGACAAGATAGGGCGACGCCAAAAAGCCGTATAGTGCAGGAGCGCTCACATTTTTTTTTGCTTCCTCTTTCACTTGAATTTAAGAAAATCCGGCTCGGCTACCTGTCCTTTGGACCCAAAGCCCGCTTAGAAGTGGATTCGAACCACTGACACAAGGATTTTCAGTCCTTTGCTCTAACCAGCTGAGCTACCTGAACCACTTTCCTAAAGTCTGTTTTCTTCATCGAATAGCGCCCTACCTTACTTACCACTTTACTAGTCAGGGAAAAGCCCTTTACTAATAACAAGAAAGAAAGGGCTTTTTTCGTTCGTCAAGCTTTCGAGCAGCTCTTTCAACTGCCGCCTAATCTCCTCTCCCAACATGCTCAAGAACCGAGAGCCGCCCAGGGACTGCCGGAGGGAGCTTGCTTATAAAAAGAAGATAGGCCGGTCAAAACAACGCGCAACGGGCTCTCTGCTCACTAAGTAGTGCTATTCTGTCCTCCGGGGGACTCCACCAACACCAAGAGGTTCTTTCTCTCACGTAATTTCGCCCGCCCGTTCCACTTCCGTGCCGGAGGAAATGGGATTCGAACCCATGATACAATCTTCTTGTATGTCGATTTAGCAAACCAATGCCTTAAGCCACTCAGCCATACCTCCAAGTTGTTGATCGGAATTTGATGTGCGGTTGGTTGCCCGAAGGGCTATCTGATCCGATCAACTGCGTAAGCCGTAGCGCGCGTACTCTTCCTCTATCTATGAGCGAGACTCCATCAAAATCTGCCACTCGTTGGGCGACGCCCTCTTTTCTATGAACACCCCACCACTGAATGATGAACTTTGCCAGTCTTCGCCTCCGACCCGACCAGGAGAGAACACAGAGTCAAGCCGACGCCCTTACCCGCCTGAATTGAATTCATATCTCCTTCGTCTGGTCGAGAAGGGAGAAAGCCCGGGGAACTGGACTGTGACTCTTCTATTACATTCATTACGGAGAAGTCCATTTTCGTCATGATCGATCCACGTCCTACCGTAGTGCCCGGAGAACCAGGCTTGCTTAGCTTACAAAGCTAGCTTACTAACGCGAAGGTAGGGGCTTACGTCAGTGCTTGTGCGTTTGAAGACGCCCGCGTTCGAGCCCCTATCAGAGATGGAATTGGCGCGCGGGAGCGATCTTTGAAAGGTTCGCTAATCCTCGTCGCTGGGAGAGGGGCTAATGCCACTCGACTGGTTGGAGAGGGGTGAAGCTTGCTTACTTGTTAGAGTAAGGAGTTTAGGCTTTCGCGCAGCTCAATCCCTTGCTTGTTGTTTTCGAGCCGGAGCTCGCTGGGTAGTGAAGTGGTCCGTGAAGGTTAAATCACACTTGTGTTAAGCAAGCCGAGTAGTCAGACTTAACATTGATTGAAGCAGCTGTTGGAGAGAAGACACCAGTCAGACCTGCAAGCACCGGGTAGTACGCAGCGGCAGTTTTCAATCATACAATGTGTACTCGTAGTCTGACTTTTAGCGGTAGTCAGCTGTCCTCGTTCTCCTCTTTTCATTGCCCTATTGAGTAAGGGTCGGTGTTTGCAAAAATGTCGAGCCGACGGGGTCAGGTACCAGTAGTGACAATGGCAGACGGGGGGGAGCTGGACACTGCTGAACCGGAAGATATTGCTCAGGATGAGTGTCTGGGTAACAAAGCCGAGAAGGGTGTAGTCAAGGTGCGAGTTTAACGAGCGAGGAGAGTGATTTGGCCCATAGAAGCGAGGATCTGGAAGAGAGGGTTGATACTGGGTCAACTATGGCAGTGACTGAGGGGGACTTGTTCTGTGATAAACAAATTACTCCAAACAAGAACCTCAGGGCAGCCAATCCTGACGAAAAGAGGTGAACCTGAAGCAGTAAGAGTAAGCGTTCAGGTGCTGGTGCTATGACCTTTTTTCCACCTTTTTCGAATCGAATGATTCAGCGCTCTCAGAAAGCGGATCAAAGGCTTCCTATTCAACGGATTCGGATTATTCTACTTTAGATGCTTCGGATGCTTCCTCGGCCGCGCAGTACGTACTTCTGTTTGGAGAGTCTGTTCCTTACTTAGCTAGGACTTTGAGTGACTAGAGTAGCCCCTCTGTATCCGAAGGCGCCTTTTGTTTATGCACCTGAAACGGCTTCCGATTTGACTTACTTATAGTAAAGTGGATTGACCCCGTTCAGTAGAATTACGAAGAAAGAAGGCTAGGCTTCTTGAACCAGAGCTAATTCGATCTTCCCCTTTCGACAATGTGTTTGAATAGCAAGCAAAAGTACCACGACCGAACAATTCAATTCGGTTAACAAACTACTTCTAGAATGAACTACATCCATCAACCGGCATACCTTTCTTCTCGTAACTACGATCTGTCTTCGGTGTTGATATGATCTTTCTATCAAGAGAAGATCGGGAATTGCCGCTAGGCTTTTCTTTTAGCTCTCACTCATCCCGGGCTATTCTTATTATTCTTGGCCACTAAGGAGTAGTTGTGGCTTTTGACCAAGAGAACGAGCTAGACAGAAAAGGTACCACCGAAAGAAGGTCGACCTCACCCCCTTTGGTAAACCGAAGCAGAGAAAGAGGAAGAAGCAAAGCTAGGCCATTCGATTAGGGATGTTCTCACCTGTGCGTACTATCTTTAAGAAGGAATATACAAAATAACCTTTTTTTCGCATCTCCCAAGTTCGAATGCTTTTATGCTGTTAAAAGAAATCGAATACCATTCGTGACCCAATTCAAAAACGGAGTGACTGAAGACCTCCTCCCCCTTTCCCGCCTATCCCTCCCCCCGGATGTAGTCATCATAAGTCTTGCTTTCGATTCAAAGACGAACCGGGTTACCAAAGTTACGATCAGGAGGGCTGAAATCCAGATCATGCATCTGGAGCACACTGGTTCGACTCCAGTTCGTTACAAGGACTTGGTCATATAGATGGGAAGAAAACAGCAACAACTCTCGATGGTAAAGCACTGTCTTAAACAAAAGGTGATGGCCTAAAAATGAGTTTGGAATAGAGAGGAAAGGAATCATGGTAGTACGCCTCCAGATTGGAAATGAGGGTGAAGTAATTGGCTAATCAAATAGAATTCCTACACCTGAAACAATAGATAGAAAGACTTCGTTATTGGCTGCAGCTGTAGTTGTTGAGTCGAAAGGGAACAAAACAATTCTAGTAAGTTTAGCTTCTCCTTCCCGTACTATAGACAATGCTGTCTCAAGGGAACTGGTAGGTGCTATGAACTAAAGCTTGAAGGATTGTAGGAATACGAAGCCCCCAGAAAGGGGTGGATCGGAAGGGAATGCGTTACTAACGAAGACAGCACACCCTATAGATGTCTGGATCTCCCCCGCGTCGACGTCATCGGAAAAAAAGACCTGTGGTAGAAGTCAAGTTTGGATAAGGGTCCCCACCTCTTGAAGTAACGTTAGCCTCTTCTGTTTCAGCGATTCGGTAGGAAATTTGTAAGCTAACAAGAACGAGGGATCCATGTAAAGCAGCCAGAGATTCCAATAGGCAAGAACGGTCCACACCAGTATGGGCGCACGGGAGTACTCTCCCCTCAAAGTACGCGGTTGAACGTAAGATGGCATTGTGTTGTGCGAGAGTGGCAAGAATCGGGTCAGATTTAGCCGCTCGATTGCCTTTCGGTTCGTACGATGCCCAAAACCTTACAGTCCACAAGAGCGATTTCGAACAGCACTCTACGAGAATTGGATGGGACAGATGGGTTGCAAGTAAGTATACAGGCAGAGCAGGTAGATGGGCAAAGGGGGGGATGCCGCTAGATCTTCTCCTCCGCCGTAGCAGAAGCAGCAGTAGGAGACCTAAGAAATGGGGGGGTAAGCTCTCTTCTTAGAACGATAAAAGCTCTTATTGGATCTGGGACTTTGATAAATAGGAAAATGGGCCTTCTAAAAAGAGCCCTCTAATTATTCGGGAATAGAGTAGCCGGTAACCTTTTGCTAATAGCTAGCCTAAGACAATAGGCTATATCACAGGTCTGGTAAAGGTTAGGTATTTTTAAAACTCCCACTAAAGTTTAGGATTATGAAACAGAGGATAAGTGAGAGCGGGCTGCCAAGGAAATAGTGTATTGGCCTATGGTCTTTCATTGCCATCAAACGACTGTTAACGAGAGTATTGGAAGAATATGTTTGCATTCCCATTGATGTGAAACCCGTTGACTGTCTTTCAGAATGAGATCGGAGGAATATTTATTGCGTGTTGAAAGGTTCGATATGGGTTTTGGTATGGTTCACTGGGTACGGGGTTAAGTCCTCTCTCATTGAAGAAGGGGATGGTGGGCAGCAACTCAACTCCTAAAGATGTCCAAAGATCCGCGATTAGCTTCTACTTGTTCCTCCTCCCTAAATAGTAAGGAGAAGGGCACAGAAGAGTGAATGTGGTGGGAATGAAAGCTGATCAAGATCAGGCTCATCGTAAAGCGTTGAACTAGTGGCGGATGGAGAGGAGGGAAAGACAGAGGAAGGGCAGTGAAGGTTTGCGTAGAGAAAGGATAATGGAAGTGGTAAGGCAACACCAAGACAAAAGACCTTTTGGGATGGTTTCAAACCTCGATTCTCTTTAGTGAAACCTTAGCTTGTGTTATCATAAAAGCACCAAGTAACTTCATCCAAAAGAAGGAAAGGAATTATTAGCATTGAAGCTGAGGGGCTGAAAAGTACGGTAGTCTACGTTAGTAGTGATTTGCCTGTCGGAGTAAAGAGAATGGCAGGTCTTGAGTGATAGGTCATACCCTTGAGGACCAGATTAACCCTCCTTTTCTATCTTTTTAGTGAAATATCGAACCTTTACTATAAGGATAGTAAATATAGTCAAAGATATCCCCAGTACCTTACGAAATAAAAACTCTCCATAGTCAAGCTCAGACCTAAGGCAATTCCTTGGAGCGGAGCTAGCATTCACACTGGATTCCCTTCTTTCAAGTGCCAAGGGAAAGGCATAATCTATAGGGAGGGCCAAAAGAGACGTTCTTCTAGCAAATAGAGTTGATTAATATATTCTTCTTTTTACTCTATTTTCATTTAGATGATATTGAGAATTGTCCAGGTCAGTTACCATTAAGACCAAGCGCCTTGATGGCATCAAGAGGAGTACGATGGAAAGGCCTAAGCTATACGACTTGGCTCCCAAAGAGTATAGGAATTGGTACCGTTGCCATTAGAAGAGTAGTAGACTGATTACCTAGGCTTCGGGTATCAAGACACTAGCGTTGAAGGAGACAAAAAATGGTAAAGATCCCCATGCTTTCCTATATTATCTAATGCCTCGTTTTTTCACTTGACAGAAGGAATTGGAAGCCGTGTTCCCGACACCAAGAGAGAGACTTCCCTTGACAACGAAATAATAGCATCCGGGGGGTGGTAAAATCTCTATAGGCCACGTCTGCAAGAACATGATAATCTATCTCAACGGGAAAGATAAAGTCTATATCTTCTCCTTGATAGCATTCTAAACTAAAGTTACGGTACCAACGACTACGTTCGTATCCTGATCCTACTCTTTCATTCAAACCTAAGATCATGAATCTCCTGAGCCCATTCACAAGAACCTAGGCAAATAGGCCCAAAAGAGGCTTTTTTTCCGGCACTCTTGAAATGTCCGTCTTCGAGGGGTTGATACCTATTTTATCGAGAGTGGCACAATTCCAATTCAAGTTTACGAGGGAAAGGTGCGATTCATCAACAAAGGGATAGGGATAAGGATACGCAGGCGAGAGTGTTTAAAACATCAGTCATTGAATAGGTTACCCGGGATCATTTTCCTAGACGAGCGAGGAGAAGAGCATGACTGCGAGTGGATCCGCTAGCTTCCTTTCCCTGTCTTGTGGCGGGCTAATAACTAATAAATGGAGGAGTCGTTTCCAGGCTATCGAGCGGACCACCTTTCTAGTGGGTCATGATGTCCCGTGGGGATAATATCCTAATCTTCATCAGTAAATGGCATAAGTCAATTGTTACGAAAGAATGAAATTTCACTCGATATGTCTTTGACAAAGAAGCCTGCTGTCGTTGACCTTTCCCCGAGCTTGCATATAAGGATATTGAAGTGAATGGACCCAGCTAGATTGCATAGCCAGTGGGAGGGAACCCTACATAGATAGGAAAGCCTAACAAATCTAATAGTTGGGTTTGGAATAGGCCGACTTCAAAGGCAAATAAAGCAGGGGAAGAATTTCCCATAGGAGCAAATCTCTCCTTCTTGATCTCTCTCTGGAACAGATATGCCCGAGGATGAGACCCCCACAGGAGGTGGGTGCTCTAAACGATCGTCATATGTCATATGTTTGAATTAGTCAATCCGCTAAGAAAGCTAGCTTCAGCTGCTGTCGGTATTGTTGCGTATAAATCTTTCCCACTCTGTCTTATACTGACCTTCTCAGACATGCCTTTTTAGGGATTGGTCTTCCGCACCAGCACCTAAGACTCGTAGACTAAAGCACTTATTTTGAGAGCGTAGTTCAATACGGCGGAATTCTTATTAAGATAAGTAGGAAAGCAAGAGCTCCAGTAGATATCGAAAGATTCTACTCGTAACTCCGAACTTTTCTTCTTATAAAAACATTTTTTGTTGTAGTAAATTCCGGATTCATATGTCCACCACTCCGGCTAGCGGCATAGCATTGCTTGGTGCACTTTCAATTTATTGTACGATAGGAAGATATCAGGTATTCCTTCTCAATTTCTCAATTAGTCTGGTCTCCCCGCCTAATCTAGTCTTTACTATAAATTTGAATGGTAAGTGACCTTACCTCTGAAATGAGGGGAGCCAGTACGGAGAAGTTCCGGAGGTTACGAAGGAAGCTTCTAGCTCATATTGGTCATGGATTGAGAACAGGAATTGAACTCTATGAGATCGAATCCCCCGTTCTTCCTCAATAGCTCAGTGGTAGAGCGGTCGGCTGTTAACCGATTGGTCGTAGGTTCGAATCCTACTTGGGGAGATTTTATTCATTCTGAGGAAAGACTCTGGCAGGGAATCAACGGCGTAAGAGTAAGAGGTCACTCTATGACTATTCACGTAATTATGACTGCAGCTAATTGAGATAAAGAGAGAAGCGATGTAAATATAAGAATGGAAGGTTTGCTTTTCGCAAGAACCTCTGCTTCGAGCTAGTGGCCCTACAAAAGGAAAGGAAGCTAGCTGACTTGCTGTCTAAGCCCATATCCACGTCCTGCCCGCGATGATTGCACATTTTTCGAAAGAAAGCAGCTAGGCGTGCTAGCATGTTAAGTTAATGGTAGCAGAGTCTTGGAGGAATAAAGCGATGTTCTGTCTTCAGTTGCTTGCTCTTTTTCCCTTGAGCAGTTCCGTCCTGTCCTTGCAGTGGTTATAAGACTTGCATCTAAAGCAAAAGGGATTGGGGCAGTTTTGTCGTTTTAATATGCTTAAGACTACCATGTTGCAAAAAACCATGGATTTAACAAACAAAACCGTGGATTTCCCTCTTATTTTTGTTCGGGCGAGACAGCCCCGATCGCTAAGAGTTCCCATTCTTTCTTTCTATCTATTCTTTTTATCAGTAAAGAGGTGCCTCGGGCTCTTTTCCAAGGTGTGAGATTACGCAGTAGCAGCAAAGAAGGAGGTTCAGTGATCCGAGGGCTAAAGCCAGAGAAGGTACTAGTTCAGCGAGGGGACTAGCTCTGTCTTTGCTATCCCTGTAGGAGGCAGTTTGCCTTGATGTTTTTGTTTAAGATAAGATTGACTTTCCACTGCCGATAGCCTCTCACCATGGGAGGTGCTAAACAAGCTCTTTTCAGCCCTCTCTCGGGCATACATTGTTCACTCATATAGGGATGTCAGGTCAACGAGTGGCGTGAGTCAGATGCACTAGCACAACCCGAAAGTCTGAAAGAGAAGGCTTCATAACTGGTTGTTTACGCCCTTGCTTCCTAGCCTGCTTCTTTTCTTCCCTGACACATTTCCTTGATTTTCTCTTTCATGTCAAAGTCAGTAGTCTTCGTCGGGTGAGACTTCGCTGTTGGCTGCTGCCAGCTGGGAACTTTTTCTTCATCTCTTGCACGTAGTGCTTAGGGCTCTTGTTACGCACTTTTAGCCTCTTCTTCTTCCCACTTCCGGAAGAGTCGAAGGTAGGAGACGTGGCTCAGTAGTAGGACTTTTCCTCGTCTACTTCCAGATCTACTCCTGCGGCAGCCCGCTCAGCTTTGTCTCTTTTAGACCCTTAAGGGCCTGTCTCCGTGCTTACTATCGGTAAGCATAAACGACTGTATGGGTGGGCTATCCGGAGGAACTGGATGTGGTTCTTGCTCTCGATGTCTTGTCCTATGCTTTCTCATACTGAGACAACTCCCCTTCTTTCCTGTCGTACGCGGGATCATAAGAATTTCTAATTAGATCCTACAGGCTCGGGAGATAGGTATCCTCTCTTGCTTCCTGATCCAAATAACTCTCCTTCTTGTCAGCCTTGCGAGGGATCATAAGAGCGTAGAGTCTCCTCTTCCGGTTCCGGAATTGGAGTTCTCAGTTCGTTCATCTTTGGTATCAGAGCGAGTTGACTCTCTTTTCACGTCCAAGCCAGTTGCTTCAGCTTTCACATCCTCTTCTTCAAAGGCCTTTTGCTGGTTAGGTTCGGGAGGCCTTGGTTTCAGGCGCGGATCCGACTGAGACGAGGAACTGTCTTTGGTTGCTCCCGTGCTTGCCCGTTGATCCGGTCTAGATGCTTTGACATCAGACTCCGTTGGTCTAGTCGGTGGTAGGGTGGCATCCTGACAGCTCCGATCGCTTCTTTACTCATTCTTTCAAAGTCGTTAGCCCCATTTTCTTAACAGAACCTGGACAGACTCCATTATATGACCCAAAAAAGGTCTTGTCGCGAGCTGGATTCGAACCCGAGAAAAAGAGGACAGTCTTCGTGGAGGAAAGCTTTGAACGGTGGAAGGGCCTTCGATAGGTGGAAATGGGATTGCCCGAGATGCTTTCAAAAAGGATTCATTCTTCTGCCTTTTCCCACTGCTACCAAAGGACTTGAATCTAGCTTTTGGGTTGAGCGAATAGAGAGCTGGCAGAAGCGGAATCGAGAGACTGAGAGGAACTGGACTTGGTGGATTTAGCCGGGAGAATCCAGAGATGGATGGTGCCTGGGATCATCGGTTGAAGACCCTTTTCCTCTTTTATACCCGATTTGGATCATCGCCTCTGGTGGACTAGTGGAGTCATTTCCGTCATCAGGAAGACAAAGATGATGGTTAGCTGGCTGGCGCAGGAGCAAAAAATCGATTTTGTTGGTATTCGCCCTCGAATGGAGATGCTTAACAGGTTCGAACCTAGCTAGGAATTGGCGGAGTCTGCTTGCTGACCTTCTCTCGATGGAGGGCTTCCTTACCTCATACATAGGACTCCGAAAGCTTTCATTGGGTCGCATTGAGAGGGAGAAAGAGCTGGGCTTGGAGTAAAGGCAGTTAATTGGAATTGGTTATTGGCAGGATCGAATGGACTCGATGGAGACAAAGAAAGACGCAGGTTAGTTCGAGTGAGGTTGGTGGCGACCAAAGGACTGGACTCAAAAGATCGCTAGTTCGGGCTTAGTTCCTTCGTTTGCTTGCTCATTCGCTTGCCTCGAGGCTGGGATGGAAAGCAGAATAAGAACGTCGAATGAGATTGACTCTGTATCTCTTCCCTGACTCTGTAAAGCCTGAAGGCTAGGCTAAACCTCCCTCAAAGGGATTCCCGAGCTGAACTCTTTTTCAAAGAACTGGCGAGATTCCCTTAACTGCAAATTCAATAGCACCGATTATGAACCCGGAAAGAGAGCACCGTCTACTCACACCGGCAACGACTTTCACTTTCTAAATAGAAATAGAAAAGGAAGAGGTCATTCACCAACAGGAGGAGGATATGAAAGAAAGAGAGTACCAACAACCATTCCACTCGAGCGGAACTTCTAACTGAAGTTGCTCACGTTTTTCAGCAGGGTCTGGGCTACGGGGTCCTTTTTCTATCTTATGCATTCGGGGCAGGCTATTGGAAATGAGGAGTCTCTTAGCGGAAGCCGTTACGTCAGCTTAACTAAGAGGCCTGATCCGTGCTAGCAGATTAGTCTCATCCTGGGCGACCTACTCTCCTCAGCAGTTGCTGCCGCTAGCGGTAGTCCCTTATGCCTACTCCACTCTATAAATCCAATCTATCCGGCTGCAGCCCTACTGTTATGAGTTTCGTATCATCAATATAATCAGTTCATTCTAGAGGCTTGTGAGCAATCTCAGTCAGCGTCTGCAAGCATGCAAACTGACTCCATTTTTTGGCATAATAGGTAATGCGTAGTCTTTTAGTGAGTCCAGCACATTCGGTATTTGGCTCGCCTACGCCGATCTTCATCAATAAGCTAGGTATTCAATCATTAGCAGTCGTTACGCCGACAAGTAAGGAAGGAAATAGTCAAAACGCTATGCCTCAGCTTGTTTACCCAACCAGACCTAGGACCAGCAATGCCTGTAAAAGATAAAAGAAAGAAGTACAGGCTTGCTTGCCAGTCCACTCATTGTTATCTGATAGCCATTGGAAACCTTCTAACTATTATCATAAATGCTATTCGGGAATCTTTCCAGCGTACTCTCGTTGGTGCACACTCTGGACTTGTCGATCGTTATTCTATATGATGAGTGATTGATTGGTCTGTCAGTGAGAGAAGTGAGAAGCTGTGATCGAGAAAGTCCCGCCCAAAGAGCTTAGCCAAGAGTGGACCAGGCCATATGGCGGTCCCGCAAAGCCGGTCACCGGGAGCTAAGATCCTTCTCAATTGTTTCACTGCAGATAGCAAGCATCCAAAACTCGGAAATAGTTTCAGAAGTCCCCGCTGAAAGAGACCGAAGAAGGTTCAACTAGCGCCGGTGCGAGGATCAACTCCGTACCCTTCCTTCAGATAGTTACCGCTTTGCACGAGCTGAGACAGTGTAGATAGATCCGGATAAGAAGGCAAAGATCACATTCCTTATAACTAAGACTGGTAATTGCCTCAATGAAGCGGATAAGGCGCAACAACCTAAAAGGCGGACTAAGAGCGGTTATTCAGCTAGGGAATGCGTTAAAGAGCCGTTATGTAGCATCTGAGAACAACAAAGCCACACGAAAAGACTTGCAACAGTAAGGTAAGGCTTGACTTTCCCCGCCACTCCGTCAAATAGGCTTAATGCCTGACTCTAAAGGAGGAATCCGAAAGAATCAATCATCTGGAAACGGATATTTTATAGATGCATGGGATCTTCCTTTATTTTATCGACACGAGCAGAGCAGGGAAGGAGCTGTGAGGTATTACCTGAGGAAGAGAAAGATGATGCTAGTCTTTGTCTAGGAGTCACAACGATGTGGAACTTCGATATAGAAGCTCTTTCGCCACTAGTAAGCGGTTTAACCTCTCCCTTGTTCACTCGTGTCCCTTACCAAAAGGCCACTTCGTTCACTTGTCTTTAGGCACTACAAAGGCATAAGAAAGCATATAAGATAGGCTCCAACCAATTCAACTGCCAGAGGCTTCTAGAATGCGTTATTTGGCACTTTAAGCCAATCAACGTAGGATCGTATCAGCCGAAGCAACAGACAGATGCAAGAAGTAATTAGCTGATCCAAGACCTTAGGATTTCGGTAAGTCTCTAGCTCAACGATAAGGACCTACAGAATACTTATAAGTAGGTAGAGCTAGCTCCCGAACCAAGACAAAGGCATGACGCTCAACCAACACTTTACGCCTGCTTGGAAGTAGAGAGATCAGGTCAGGGAAGAAGAGAGAACTAAAAATACAACCACATTTTGGTGACTCTTTAGGAGGTGTTCAAAAGACGACATTTAACCCAAGGGGAATGGACGAAGATAGAAGCAAGACTGAGCATTCCAGAGGGGATAGAAGACTACGAGACTTCAAACTAATGTCCTTCTTCCTCTGAGCCAGGTTCCTTGTAGAGTCTATCTACTTCGGTAACAGGAAAAGCAAAAACTACCACATAGCATTCGTAGATAGGACTTTGCCCTCATTCCTTCCTTATAGCTATTCTTCTTATTTATTATATATTATAATAATCAATTTCCGTCAAGACTTCCCCTTTCTTTATGGCTGCGATCTTCCTAAACAGGATTGAACTATATTCTGTTTTTTTATGCTATTCCCCTGCCCCCAATACCGGCTGATCAAGCCAGTAGCAATCCATCCCGCCTTAGCGAGGGCTTATTTCCCTTTCCATTGGGATTCGTGAAAACAGAAAGAAAACTGACTCCTAAGATCATTTATCGATTCACAGCTTCTGCTTCTCTTTCCTTCTTAGCACTACGTTAACAATAGCAAAACTAGCTTCGATTCTTCCTATTGAATGGAGTTTGAGTCGGGTGATTGAACTCCGAAATCATTTAATCAGTAAGTTCCTTCGTTCCCCGGCCGTTATCGAGAAAGAGAAAGATAGACTAAAGGCTTTCTCCTTTTATACCGCTCCTGCCTTCCCTTTTTGGTACGAGTTTAAATTGGCATAACTTTAATTAAATGGATTAGCCTACCATTTTCCTGAGGGTGGCAACCTAAAAGTTTAGATAGAAAAGTCCTCTCTTTCTATTCATAGAGAATAAATCCTAAAACTAAAAGGAGTTCGTCGTCCGATCTTAAGATGTTAGGTTCTTTTTAAATTCAAGAAAGCATTCAAAAGGAGGAAAGATAGTCATAATACACTAGTATTGAAAGTAGCATTTCACCAGCTTACATTAGAACTAGATATGGTAGATCCATCCCTAGCTAAGGGAGACTTCCTCTTGGAACGACTAAGCCGAAAGGATATATCCGATTGGAGAGTCAATGTGGGACCTTAAAGCAGGTGAGAATCCGGTTTGGTAGCAGCTTACCAAGATCAGACTTTGAATTGGAATCTTAAATAGCAGACGATCTGCCAAGAATCTGATTTGAAGGACTAAGCCCGAAAGCACGGGATGAGACTTTTGGCAATCGTAGGCTTTAGTTCCTACCAGTGTAGGCTTGCTTCGCATAGGCTACACAAGCCAGGTAGCAAAGCAAGGTTAGGAGCCCAGCCCAATCCTCCATAAGCCAGACCAAGCTTTTAAAACCTATCTTTGTCTATTCCGTATTCCGCCACCGTCTTCGCAGGCATGCTCTTCCGTCCCTCCTCGGCAAGACCGTATCCCAAAGAGCGATCGCAGCAGTATCTCCGTCCCAGCCTTTACGAGCTCCTCTCTTGGAAGCTTGGTGGCAAGGGCCCAGTTCTTCGAATAATGTAATTATTTCTTCTAAGAAAAAACCTGTTACTCGTCAACTCGTCAATCCGTATCTAATAGCCGCCGAAAGCCAAAGCTTCACTCCAGGTCGAAATCACTGCCTTTCGATCAATCCTTCTATCCATGAAAGCCTACCATCGACACTGACTCAATGCAAGGGAAGGAGAGTCATTATTCAAGCCATGCTAGCATTCGTTCCCAGTCGACAAGAGAGAAGACGAAGTCTGTCTTTTCCTTGATTCCCTTCTACAAAACTGTTGCAATTCTCGTCATTCGAAAGAAGCGAGAGACCCACAGAGACAACCTTGTAAGCACAACCAGAGGAAGATCTTGCCGCTGAATGGCGGGACTGTGGTGACCAATTAGGATCGAGAGCAGGTATGCAAAGTGTACTATATAAGGGCAGGACTTTCACCAGACCAGATACTTTCGCCAAACATGCCACTTTAGGTAGACCACAAGAGTAGATCCTAGCAGGCCGGCACCCTCTATTCTATTAATATGAAAGCTTGAATTCATCTAAGAGACAGAAGAGCAAGCACATTGAAGATTAAAAGTGATCCCCTCCCACAAGGGGGCTGAGAAAGCTGTTCTCGATACACCTACTCGGTCATCAAACTCATTTACCACTAAATCCACTAGAAATGACAGATGTATAAGGAAAAAAACTACCTCGATCCCGATCAAGGCATTGGTAGTTTACTTGTCGCCCCATTCCATTCATCCCGCCAGGAGCGAAAGCCTTTACATTCATCGTGAGAATGAACCTTCTCGATTAAGCCCAATCGAGGATTTCTCGTAACAAATGCATTCGAAGCACTTGTGAAGGAAATTGGGGCTATCTATTCATCAAAAAAAGTACATCCTTGATCTTTCTAAATGCTCTAGGCATCACAAGAAGGATACTACCGTCCCCAATCAAGTGGTCTTGGACAACCAACCGTGCGAAGACTGGTTTGATATATATACTCTAATGAGGTCCTCGTTAATAGGCTTTTTCGTTCTTACGATACCTTGAGCTTGAGAAGTACCTTTGACGATCTGAAGGTTCTTAAGCAATTAAGGACTCCGGTGGGTGCCCAGTTTATAGACTATCTCCGTAAGCATAATTGGCCCGCGGACTCCTGAAGAGCTCAAGGAAAAGTACGTCTTTTGGACTGGATCGCCTGCCAGCTCTGTTTTCAACGGCCAATCAAAACGAGACTTTCCTATACGGTTGGCCTAGCCCGCAGAAGACCGCTTCTTCCTCTTCTACAACATCACATATGATAATCTTGAAAGAAGACTGAACCACTTGAAGCTAAAAGCAAGTCGAATCCTAAATTCTTTTCTTCTTCTATCGTTCGTGAACCAATCGTAACCCAATGAAACCTAGGAGCAGAAGGAAAACCCTCGATGGCTTACTAAGCTTATAAAGGCAAGTCTGCCTTCCCTCTTTTGACTTCAAGGGGACTCTTGAAAGATGTGGTGTCAAACTCCTTCTGCGCCGCTACTCATTTTTCTTCTATCTTCCTAGTGATTTGAGCCCAGCCCAGGGGCAATCAAGCCTTTTCTTTTCCACGGGTTCAGCTAGCCCATGCAGTCGTTAGACCGAGATGAATCGATTGAAGAATAAATTGACTGACATAAGGCATTCGAAGAAGCAGCTATTTGATCTGGTGGAGGAATAGCATTAGGCCTTGGAAGGGCTTACACATACATATAACATATACATGCATTAGGATTAGAAAAGTAAAAGACGTAACCGAAGCTATTGAATCAGTTGGTGCCATTGACTCTGTTGAGTTTGGTTCTATCGTATAGTTGTTCTGCTTGTTCTCTCTTGATTAAGTCATTTCTATCGGCGAAAGGCTACTCATACTATGGCTCACGTTACGTTAAAAGATTCCTCGCATCTGCGAATAGTTCTTACTTGCCTTCAAGCTTTCAACTGATTAACCGAGATGTGATGCTCGACTGCTAATGCTATGCCTCAAAGTCAGTCCCCACCGGGGCAGGCAGGATAGTAGTCACTAGAGCGAAGTGACAGGATGATATGGGCTGTCCTGTAAGGGGCAGGAAAGACTGAGAGTTCCATCCCTATCCTGGATGTATCAAACCAGTAGATCTTAAGCTAGCTAGGATTCTTATTCTCGAATGGGGAGAGCTACCCCCAGAAGACTAAGACTGCTATTATCAAGATTTAGCGTAGATGCTGCTCTGATTCGATAGTTGCAACTTTTCACTATATATACTATTATTATAACAATAATTAGTTGAGTGCAGAAAGAGTTCCGTCGTTAGACTAATTCCTGAGTAGGGAGCCGAAGGCGAGCGCTTTCAATGCTTTATTGTCCTAGTCTGTTTCTTGAAGCCCGATGCGCGCGCTATAGGGCTTGCTGAGTGGCCTTTATCCGCTATGAGTCACTTAAAGCAAAGTCAAAGACCTTCCCCTCTTAAAGAGCTAATGGTTTATGTCGGTCCAGAAAAGCTTATTTTGATGTTTGATGGCAGGCCAGTAACAACTATAGTTTTCTTTGCTGTCGGTCCAGCCGAGTTAGTAGAAGTGCCCGTAGCAGACAGTGCGTAATCTTATATAGAGTTGGATTCTTTCCTGCCTAAAATACTTACTTGGAGAAAGATAGAGCTTGAAAGGCCCTGTAACAAGCGCTTACCGCAGGAAGACGGACTAGAACTCGATTGAAGGCTTTAGCATTCCAATCTGATCTAGTTGCTTTTCATTCAATAATCCCGCTTTTGCCTAAGAAACTGAAAAGCTTGAAAATCCCCTTGACTCATCTAATGCTCTTCCACTGGCAGGAAGTAGAACAGAAACTGTTTGAGGTACCCCTACTGATAACAAATGAACGTGGTTATCAAGAGTTAGAAAGAGAAAGGATGACACATCAATCTTCTGTACCGAATGGGCCGGACCCTGTTCGTGCTGCGGAATGAATCTAGTCACCATCCGATTTAGCTCTTTTTATTTTAGTAAGGAAATGGCTTAAGGAAGCCAATGACTCGAGTTCAATTAGTTTGGCTAAGCCGGCAAGAGAGATGGAGTCACTAAGCCCTAACGTTAGATCCATTATCTCACAGAGTGAACGAGATTCGGATCAATCATAAAAAAGTCAAGCTGCGAACAAGTCTTCTTTCAGAAGCAGTTCTCTTATCCGTTCTTGTTAGCTAGGGATTCTGTGTTGAAGCTCATCAAGCAAAGCGTGTTCTTAAACAACTGAATCGCCTTCCTTCAAAGGAACATGGGAATGCTTTACTCACAAGACTGTTCGAAGCTTCCCATAGCATTTCAGTGCAGTGGAAAGCTGAAAGCTTGGACATTGGACAACATTGTAGGGAACATCATGGCTATTAGCTCCATTGCATTCACTGATGAAAAAATTCCCCCAGAAGAACGAGGTCTGGTCTCTCGATCCTCCACATTCCAGTAAAATGGAAAGGATATAGCCTTGCTAAAGTGCTTGTTGATAATGGCTCGGCATTGAAGGTGAAGCCCCAAACCCACTCTTCATCCCCCCCCACCTCATCCCTTCCAGAAAAAAAATATATGTAATGAAAGGCCTCATTCAGGAGCACTGTTTTCATCAAACTACATCGTAAAGTTATTAGAATAGGGTGGAGAAGTGCCACACCTTCGTGGATTGATCGAGTGTAGTGCACTTTTATTTAAGTAAGATTTTGTTAGTTATAAGTGTGTCAGGTCAAAGAAAGGGTGGGCCAAGACGATAAGACAAGGGCAAAATCAATCGTCTGATCGTGAGATACCATATTCGCAGAGAGCGCACTGATAAGACGAGGGGGCAGCTAACATACCAAAAGGTCGGACATAAAGAGTCCATTCATGAGTGAGGACAGGAGCTCACTTCGACGTTTCGGTTTTTATTCTCCGGTATTCCCCCTCCAGGTCAAATGAATGGAATTTGAATTTTAGATCGTTGTGAAGTCACTTTGCCTTTACCAATATGGGACCATGTTGGACCCAACCCGTCCCACTCGTTATTCGGATGGCGGTTTCATTTTTTTACCCTTACAAGAATCCTCGCCATCCGAAAGAGGTACTTCTTTAGGGGCCACAAGCGTAAGCACTAGTAGTAGTTCTCCTTCTCAGTCCGATGCAGCTTTCACAGAGGTTCAAGGTCTTTTAGACAAAATAGCTACTCAACTACAACGGCGAATTGATGATTCTGGAATTTCACTTCCAAAGGATTCCGTGGATTTGGGTTTAGATTTGCAGCGGTTTTTTCATTGTAACGTACTTGGCGAAGAAGAGGTGGCGGCGCTAGACCCCTCTCTTCTAGCCGAGGTTCTTTCTGATTTACAGCTCCCTTTTAGTTTTTATTGGGAGGAAGCGGTCAAGGCCATACTAGTGTTGCATCATTTCATTTGTTAGTCGGTTGTTTGTACGATTTTTTTTTTTCTATTGCGGTCGAGTGGTCTCAGCTGTCAATGGATTCTGTGATCGAATGCCATTAGACAAAATTGCTCAATATGAGAGAGACATTCTAAGTACTATAAAACCTGAATTACTACAATCACTAAAAGGTATACTAACTAGCGAAAGAAAGATAGAACCAGATGCATTCTTAAAAGAAAAAGCAAATTCTGACATCTGATGAAAAGAAACTAGAGCCTCGGAGTCTAAAGAGGAACCCCTATCGCCCGAGAAGAGGGGGTTTAAAAAATGATGGGCCACAAAAAAAAGTTTCGTCGTCCTTCTTGACTCCCTTGACAGGCTGCAAGGCGGATAAAGTGGGCACACTAGTTTTCACATTAACACTTGGAATCATGCCTGGTGTTCCTTCATCCATGCCCAGCCTTCCCTACCATGCCCATCTGACGCCCCGGAAGACGAGCACGTTTGCACAAAAGCTCGTTCTTTGTTTTCTAATTGAAAGAGGAAGCTTTTTTATTATAATAGGGATCTATCGTTTGCTCCAATGATGGCCTTTTTGATCTCATATTTCAATATGCAAATCCAAGAGGCTAGTCCCCGAAAATGCCTACGGAAGGTGGGGTTCAGTAATAAGCTGAAACCTGCGATGCGAACTACCTTCTTGAGTTCGCGGAGTACACAACCTTAAGGTCGTGGGTTAAGCTAAGCAATGGCTTCACTATGTGAAAAGGTACTACATAGTAGCAGTATCTCCAGGTGTAACCATCCAGGATCTCTTAGACGCACTATTCGTGAACCGGAAATGGCAGATGGAGTCGACCGACCACAAGTTGGTCCGATTCGGTCTCGTCTGGAAGGTTTTCGATATGGTAGCTCTGAGGGGTTTGGACCCTAGAGTTCCCATTCTAGGTCCTTCAGCCGGCTATCCAGTTGTGCTGTATGGAGGTGTATCCGGACAGTCTTTTATGTTGATTGCTACTTAGGTTATCCAGCCTCGAGCAATAAAGGGGTGTGGTAATCAATTTATCTACCGCCCCTAGGTCCGTCGGGTGTAAGAAAAAAGACGTTCCTAGTCGCCAATGCAACGCTGGCTTTGAGCTCTTTCCCCGATGCTCCTTTACCGAGCAGAGGACTAGCTTTCTTTTTGGTAGACTGATCGCTAATCACTAAAAAAGAAATTGCGTTTGTAAGAGCTCGTGGATCTTTGATTCTTTTAGACAAGTCGTTGGTCTTTTCGATTTTCCTTTGACCTGGTATGAATAGTCAATGGATATAGTCCCGGTTGATGCTGCTGACATAGATGTAGATGGGGCACTTTCAAAACCCTTGATGAAGAGGTTGAGGGAGCCTCCGATCCTCTTTCGTGTGCTACGGTGAAGAGTGGAAAACCGCTTCTCTAACTTGAGTTGCTTTTAGCTCCTATGACAGTCCTTGTTAGAACTAGGACCTCCCCCTCGCTATCTATCGTCAGTTATTGTCCCAGGCGAGGAACTGCTTGTATCAGACCTGATTCTCGCGCAGCAAGATCTTTTGTGAGTGCCCTTCCTTTGGGGCTTGAGGCTCATCTCACGATGTTCGTCTTGTCTGATTGTTTTTGTCTGGGTTGGCCTTGTTAAAAAAGTCCTCTATCTGCACACTAACCTGGGAGACTTTAACCCTGTTTTTCTGCTTCTAAGCCGCTTTGAATTGGCCTGTGCCCGTTGATGAATCATCAATCCATTCAGCCGAGAAGACGGACTTGCTGGTATCGTCAAATAGAGTATAGAAGGCTTCTTCCGCTCTAGTGGCGGATTTCTCTTTTCATTAAGTAGCCCCTCATTCACCTCGTACACTGAGTCAAGCGACTTCTCCTTTTCTGTCATGAAGAGGAAGTGAGATGATGACAATGCGGCTGGGAAAAATCCATATTAATAAGATTTTTCTATAATAGAAATTGATCGACCTAAGAAATGAAATTAGATGCCGATTTCATTCCACTAGTACCCGTAGCTTCTTTTGTTGGGTTGGTTGGAGTGCTTTAATAAAACTTGACCGAGTAGATCATGTTGGGATCTTCACCATGAATGATCCTCCGGGCGAAGCATCTCATGGCACACCATTGATCAATAAGACAGGAGATAAATAATATACGGGGATAACCCCAATTCCTATCAGCGTGAAATTACATTCATTCAATCAGTCCTCTCTCTGTCCCTGGCTTCTACTTTCACATACCTTCTGGCCTCAGTCGTTGACTTTGCCCCTTCCGCTCCTCCATTTCACAAGCAATTTCATTTAGTGGTTGTTCGCTCCTGAACGAAGCTATTGGGACAGCGGCTTTGATAGCGCTTTCTCAATGAGATAAATCATATCGTGGTAGAGCTCCTATCTGTGCTTTGAAAAATCCCTCTCTGGCGTCATCTACTGGCTGACTGCACACTGCCTTCTGCCTTACTATGGCTTTTATTAGAAAGCAAGATCCCACCGTTTATCACTCTCTAGAAAGAACATCCCATACTTGCTTGCCCGGAGCGAATGTTATCCCTGACTCCATCCCCTTAAGGAGCCTATCCTTTTTCATCTAATGCCGTGTTTTTCCAACTCCCTTTCTTCCCGTCTCAGTCATCTCTCTTACCTGAACATAGAAGAGAGGGGTTCGGTCTCATTTGATCCATTGGGCGGTGGCTTATCGAAGCGAATATGGATTTGAAGAAGAAATCTAAATATAATGTGAAGTATAGTGATTTTCAATGAATGCAATTCAAGCTATTTTAGCCATAGCTTTGGACTATGTATTAGGGGAGGTGATCGAATTCCTTTTGAAGGTGGTTACCTTCTTATTGAAGAAAGTGGTCATGTCAATATTATAGATAAATAAGAAAGGACATCTGAGGGAAGAAGGACACTGGAATAGTCAAACCCGCATAGAACTCTCAAAGGTAAAAGGGGAGCAGGAGAAGTCACATCACTGAATCAATCATGCCTCAACTGGATAAATTCACTTATTTCACACAATCCAGGAACTTCCTTCAAGGGGGCAAAGAAGATATTAAAGAAGCGTGCTTTAGGTGTTACGTAACGATTCATACCATTGCCCATTCGAATTACGTTAGGCTTTCTGTTGTCTCGGTAGTACTCGTCCATGCTAAGGTCAGCATTATGGGAGTAGGGGGTCGGGAATCTTCGATTTGGATCTAAGCCGTATATCAACAGATTATGGTTTCGAGGGTCATCCATTACGGGCGCTGCTGCCTTTTTTTTTCAACAAACATAAATGGTTTAGAAAGGCGAGGATAAGCAGGTATGGGAAAATAGTCGATCAGGTATGACAGAGGTCTAACTGCCCCGCAGGGAAAAAGAAAATGAATCTATTGAACTCACACTAAGCAAAAAGTCTTATACCTCTTACAGAGAGTGAAGTTAACCATTTGTCCTATGGTTCACGAACGATAAGAAGAGTGACTTTCTCTTCTCTCAGTTCCTCTCTTCCTTTCTTTAAAATCAAATTTCACATCCTTTCCTTGCCTGTATTCTTATCCCTGAGTCTTTGATCAAGGAGTGGCTCACTGCCCGAAACTGCCATGGAATGGAGCCTTTTTGTTTTGTAGGAGTCTTCGGATTTAGGAGTCAGCGTAGGTCGAAAGCTTTCTTTTCTTCCTCAGTTGTCGAGGAGTCAGCCTTTAACGAAGAGGAATGAGCTCCCCTTAGCTTAGCAGACCTGTTAGATGGGAGCCCTTTTCTCACGCCAAGAGCAGGTTTTTCTTGCTCACTCGGTAACTAGATTCGGGGAAGGTATCGGAGAAAGTATTGAGAACTTTCTATCTCCTCTTTTTCAGTCAGGGAATTTTTACTCTTATAATATGTAGCGCAACGAGGTCTCAACGAAAGGAGCTTAGGAGCGACTAAAAAAAAACCTCACTCGAGGAAAGGAGTAAGCTAGATTCAACAGTCAAGATGGATTTGATGAGTTTCTCCACTCTGGGCTGGGAATATCTTTCCCCGTGCGAGAAGATAAGGTATTGATGTCTACTGAATGAACTTGGCTGATTGTGGGTCTGCGACTATAGCCTTTTCGGGGAAAGCAGGAATTGGGATTGCTTACGTATTTAGCTCTTTGTTTAGTTCCGTAGTCTTCCTACGACTTGGGGAAGCTGTTCGGATATGCTATTCTTGCCTTTGCCTTAACCGTTCGCGCGTCGATGATGTCCTTTTCCATCCTTTACTGGATGACAACACTCGTAGCCAAGAACTAAATGAGCGCGGGGGTCTTCATTGGCGGGGGATATCTGACTCTGACAAGGAAGAATTTTTAAACTTTCCACTTTTGATTGAAAAGGGCATAGAAAGAGCTCTGCTATCCGACGGGTATTCCCGGGCTTCTCTGAATGATAAGAACATCAGATATAAGATTTGGGGATTCTTTCTTGTTCTACCCCAAGGGGACCCTTCTTTCTGAAACTACAAAAAACATGCTGAGGAAGTAGTATTTGCGGCGCACCGTAGCATTCCGTATCGGCGGATTATGAAGGCCATCTCTTATTCGAAGCTGATTTTACAAAAAGAAATCAGACATAAATTTGAATGGAGTTGGGCTAGTGTGGGCATGGGGGGGAGAGAAGGTGAAGCTGCTCCCTGGGCTTGGCTGGCTTGATTGCCGTTGGTGGTTGTGGCGGGAATGAATGAGGGGCAAGGTTCAAAATCGAATGAGTAATGGAGGGATTCCCTAAAGGGAAACCCCAGCGTCTTTGAATCCATTTATTTTATAACAACTATAAGCAAGGAGGGGAATTTTTCTAATTGAAATACTCCTCCTGGTTATAAGACCTACGATTAAACTAAGGTGAAAAGCCATCCTGGCTTGCTTTCAACATGCCTTTTTTCATTATGAGAGTGAGCGAAAGAAGAATGGTTCGGGTGGAGGGCCTTAAACAGAAGGGGCTCACAGAATACTTCAGGGCTGGAGTGAAGAGCCACAAAAGCACCTGTCAGGAACTGTATAAAAAGGACCGAGAACTACATATGGTCTGAGACTGACTTCCTTGAAAAGAGGGAGACGAGTTATGTAGGCTGTGGCCGTTCAAGAAATGTAGCGGTTGCTCGACCGTAGCCGGTCAATAAGACAGATCCGGATCCTAGTGCTTTCGAGATGGTTCGAAAGCTAACAAAGACAAGCATGGGAAACAGCAGACTCCCGCAACTCCAAGAGCTCAAGCCTAAAGCCTTAGTAACGCGCATCCTCATTGCTCGCGTAAAGCAAGCGTATAAGGGGACATTCACGTCTTTTAGATTGTATTGTGTCGAACCTAGGAAACCTCTACTATTTTGTTGTATTAGGACGCAGGCCATCTTATCCCACTTTTTGTGAATTGGTTTCAAAAGAATTTCCTAATTCATTTAGATAGTTTGATTGAGACGGATCAGCTCCACGAATAGTAGACAGGGGAAGGAGCAACAATTAGATAAGAGAAGAAGTCCCGCTATATGCTGAACACAGGCCTGTTTTCGCTTCCCCTTTCATCCTTGAACTTCAGGTAACAGCATAAAGTAAAGAAAGAATCTCTTCGTTTTAGACTAAAGGGTTCGTAAGAGCAACTTCCCTTGCCTCAATCCCTATTAGTTAGTCGGGGACTGGTCCTTCCCTCGATATTACGCTCTTTTTTTCACGATTGAATTTTTCCGCCTACTAGCTGTACAGGTCAAGGAAAGTCTACTTACGAGATTGACCGACTTGCTTCCAAGCCGAGTTCCTTCCTTCGGTAGAGGAGAAAGGGCTGCTAGAAGAAGAGTTCACCACTATCTACGCAATTCTCTAGCTTCATTCTTTTGAGAATATTCCATTTCAGAGTGATGCTCGCACCACTACACTCACTCACTCATACCATCGACGGGAGAAGAAAGAGGTTCAATCCATAGGCGAGGTGGAGACTTCGGTATCGGTATAGGGTCGCCTGTTCGGCGCGCTACTGCTCTTTGGCTCCTTTACTTTAGTTCATCATTTCTTTGCAACTCTCTTGATCAATCTCCTCTCGTTATCGGTCGACCTTCAAGACTTGCTTACGATAGGAGGGACTCGAAAGTCCCATCCGTGAAAGAGACGAAATAAGAATTCCATTCCCAATAGATCAAGCCGAGGTAGTAGACCAAATCGTCTATCAACGTCCTCCACTTACTCCACTAGGTTGGCTAGAGCCTTGTTACTATAGTTCGCGCTACTGAGATCATCGTTGATTGGGAGAGAGAAAGCTTTTGCGCTTGGGATCCTGAGCCAGCAACATTCTTGTTTTAAAAGACGTATAGGCAATTATTTATTATGATCATATTGATCGCTTTTCGTGACTTTTCTTTACATAGGCATACATTGCAGTCTAACCAGCTTTCTAATTTTAGGGGACCGACAATCCGTCTTTTGATCCCCCTCGAGCCTACTCTCGTCTTTCGAATTAAGCTTCCGATTTAGTTGGTGCAGACGCTGAAGGATCAGCTGACACTAGATAGGAAAGGCTTTCGATCGAAGCTCTCGAACCTGTTCCGAAGTCAGTTTAGGATTCGGTTGGTGTTCCGACATCCCGAATCGAGGTGGCTCTAAACTCAGGTTTGCCTACCTCTCTAGTTACAGAGAGAAGAGAGGGGCTTCGAAGCCTTGCCTTAATTCAACAAGCTAGAAATAGCGATAGAAAACTAGCCATATCGATCTAGTGGTGACAACGAAAAGGCGTTTTTTTAAGCCTGAGGGGCAGTGAGCGGGGTAGGAAAAAGTGAAAAAGAATGGTATTTGAACCGGTGTGGGCATAGTAAGGCACATTAGCTCTTCAAAGAGGTAAGAACCCTAGTCTGTTTTGTGGAGATTCTCCCTTTTTCAAAGGTTCTAGTGAAATGGGTGTAGCGGGAGGACTCCAGGGACAAGATAGGGCTTCGAAATCGAATATCTTCTCCTAAGTGCTTGCTGGTTCCAGACTCCCTATCTTGGCTGTCATTTCCAGAGGAGTTGGACTGCTTTCCACTGATAGTATCCAACAAGGAGTGAAGAGAGGAAAAGTGATCTCTAGCATATTCTTATTTAACGGAATCCATCTTTCTTTTGATATCAATTGAACAGAGGCTTAGTTGTGTGATTCATATCCAGTGGATCAAGGGTAGGTTCTTAAAAGGCCTTCGAAAGGAAACTCCTGCAAATCCTGGAAGGAGAAAAGTGTACCCTTGAGTTAAAGCGCGCCCTTGGTCCTATTGCTACTGCTTCTGATTCACTTGCTAACAGCGCTAGTCACCTCTTGACTTAGTAAACTACCCCATTCGTAGTGTCAAGCCTTCCCTTCCTCTACTGCTGGTCGACTAGACTGAGTCAACTTGCTCGTGGAAAGGCAGGAGCCTGGAAGCCAGGAAGAACGAGCCCTTAAATTCTTCTATTCTGACTTCTTCTACCAAATGAGCATAGAAAGAAGGGTAGACGCTCCTTAGCCATCAATCCATAACGAGACTTAGGTGATCCCATCTCTCTTATAAAGAGGGCGAGAAAGAGCTCCATTGAGCGCCAACTCCAGCATTCACACTATAATCTACTTCCAACCTTTAACACTTGGTCGAGCAAGTCCAGAACTAGGCCCTTAACAGAACCAGGACGGGACCTTTAGAGAAAAGCGAGCAAGATCCCTTCACCGGAAGGGAGAACGAGGACAGCTGACTACCGCTCATGCCCCCTAGCCAATTCACACTCAGATCCGAAGGCTGATGGGTGATTCTCTATAAAGTATAATATGACATCACTTTTAGCTGTTGGGTACGAAACTAGACTAGGCTATGATTCACATCTCGAAAGTTCTCAGATCTGGTCTGGACCTAAGGCCTGGGACTGCCTCTTCCTTATCGCCCGAGTATTGCATCGCCTTGACTTGGGCCGGGAACTCAAAAAGAAATTGACCTTGAGCCTGCTAATGAAAGTCAACCTTTGCCCTTTAAAACAGCTATTGCTTGTCTTTCTAAATCATTATGAAGAGTGCCACATCTCTCGATCTCTATTTTAGCGGACATCGAGGCTTTAAGACCGATTGGCGCGTGCCCAAAAAGGGAGACCGGAGACCGCGTCTGAAGCCTTTGCCAACTTTCCGTCTCAGGCAAGAGCTGCGGAACTAAAGCACCAACGGCTCCTCTTCCGACATTGGCTACAGCTATCGGGTATGAACTTATAAATGAAGCAGTTGATGCCCTGATCCCGGGAATAAGATAACTTTATCTTCCAGGTATTCACTCATCCCCTCTCAGTGGCAAGAGTGAGTAGATAGCAGAAGTTATTTCATTCCTCATTCCTGGGATATTAGTGAAGTTTGCCCATTAGGGGTCTTTCTCACCTGTGCTATCAATAAGAAGGAGCCTTTTCCCTGGGTAGGCTAAGCCAGAAAGAAAGAGAGAAAGAGAATGTTAAAAGGCTACGCACCTTGGTCCAGAGCGAGGATTGGGATAAGTTTTTCCCGTTCTCTTTAGTTCTATTTGAACTAAGCCGAATCGCTATCTCTGGAACCAAAGTCGTACTCTCTTGACTAAAGTCCGGAGGGTTTGCCCTTTAAACCACCAAAAGGTCCTATTCCGACAACACTGAAAAAGTATGCCATCCATTAGTAAGACTCTCTAGAAGCCTTAGGAGCCATGGAGTCTGGTGAGGTAGCTCTTGTCTCTTGGTCAGCTGTTTCCGCTCGAGTGAAAATGCTTGATGGGGCGAGATTTGCCTTGGGTTCGCTTTCCGGGTGAGGTTTAATAAAAAAGTCAAGTAGGACAGCGGTGACCGCGAATGGCTATAGTTCGTCACTTGCGGTATAAAAAGAAGTAAGGAGCTTTGAACTTAGCTTTGAAGATCAGCCCTAAGCTAAAGCGCTTTCTAGTTTGAGAGATGGAAATGCCTAATCAAGTAGCCAAGAATCATCGATTTCGGAGGGGAAATGAATTTAGGAAGGATCCGATACCAAGTGACATTGAATCAGTTGGGGAGTCGAAGCCACACAAGAACGACCAACTCTAACTGTCGCCCGCTAAACCACTTAGCGACCGGTATTTCTTCTCACACAGTACCAATCGCTACGAGATTCTCTAATAGCTTCAATCGCATTACATACAGTGATTCAAAAATCAAATGCAACATTGCGCGGATCAAAACCCGTCTCAAGTGGCTTGGCTAGGGGGCGGAAAGGACGAACTTAATTTTGAACGGGATATCTGGCTGTCAGGCGGCGGACAACATATACGGCTATAAACACTTTCTTGTTCCATTTCGACCAACACCCATCCATGGACAAGGATCGACCGACCGGGGCTTCGAAGAAACGTGACAACGATAAGAAAGGAAACTGCATCTAAAACTTCATTTTCTCGTTCGTCTTCCCTTCCCTGTAGTTCTGTTTTGTCAAGTCTATGGTCTTCCCCGTTATGACTTAGAGCATCTCTCACGTCTTATAAGTGACTTGCGAATGAAGGGCCGGGAATCAGACACATATAGATCCTTTCTCCATTTTTTATGTGACCCAAAACGAGCGTAACTGCTTACCGAGGTGCGGAGCGGGGGGGACAGGTTGGTTTGAGGACCCATTGGTTAATACGGAAAATGGTCAAGGTAGAAGAATAATAGAACTGGGGGAGTTTGTCTTGGTAAGCAAGCAACCTGTTATCAGTCCATCCAAACAAGGCAATGTTTTGGACCTGCCCACACCAGTTCCACCCAATACAGCTAATCCACACGAGTCAGGCCCATCTAGAGGTCCAGTCACCATCACACAGCCGAAATCACCTCGAGCCCGAAACGAAATTCATATATTCCTCCCCCTTCAAACGACCCTGTGCCCAGTCAATCACACCTGCTATCCTCTAGCCCTCTTAACCATCTGAGGCGCCTGCAAAACCTACTGAAGAAAGTAAGCAGTAAATGAAAATTGCTCACCTCTCTCAAGAATCTCCTAAACCACCTGACCCAATCTGTGCTGGTAGAGACACTCTTGAGAAGAAGCATAGAAGAGGGGAATGAAATGCTACCCGTGGATTTTGAGTGAAGTTGGATGGATCCAATAAAAGACTATCCGCGGGAATAGAAGCTACCATAAGAAAAAAATGAGGCACTTAGGGTCGCCTACAGGGCGGCAAGGTATACCCTCATGGGAGATGTGCTCTACAAGAGGTCATTCAGCCTTCCATATCTCCGATGCCTACGCCCAAGCGAGGCAGATTACGTGCTCAGGGAAGTCAACGAATGGATATGTGGGAATCATCTGGGAGGACGATCTTTGGCGCAGAAAGTGTTGAGACAGGGGGCTACTACAGGCCGAGTCATCAGGAAGATGCTACAGCGCTTGTCCACCGGTGTGAAAAATGTCAAAGGCAGGCCAACCTCCAACATCAACCATCAGCCCCACTTAGCCCTATCCTAAGTCCGTGGCCCTTCGCACAGTGGGGGATGGATATGATAGGCCCTTTCCCTCTTGCCACCGGTCAGAGAAAGTTTCGAATTCTGGCAATTGATTACTTTACCAAGTCGGTAGAAGCAGAGAAGATCATGAAGAGGAAGGCCCATAACTTTGTTTGGAAGTCTATTGTGTGCCGCTTCGAGGTACCGCGGATCTTAGTTACCGACAATGGGAAACAATTTGATAACAGCTCATGAAGAAATTTCTGCGCAGAACTTGGCATTGAACACAGGTTCACCTCGGTAGGTCATCCCCAACCAAGAAAATGGTCAGGCTGAGGTAACCAAGCGCACCATACTGAAAGGGCTCAAGACTAGATTAGATAAGGCAAAGGGGCTATGGGCAGATGAGCTGCCTAGTATACTGTGGGTCTACCAGACTACGAGTCGAACATCCACTGGAGAGACCCCTATCCTTTGGGACCGAAGCAGTGGTACCGGTGGAGATAGGAATGCCAAGCTACAGAGTTGAAAGTTTCAACGATAAAGAAAATGCCGAAGAACTAAGAATCAACCTTGACTTGGTGGATGAGTTATAGAAGAGGCGCGGGATCAGGCTAAAATGGAATGGATTTTCCTTTCCTACTACTCTCTTTTGTGCTCTTGAACTATTGATTTCCTTGTGCCTTTAGTTGAAGTATAGGTCGTCGATTCAATCTATCTTGATGGGATTTTTCCTTCTGTTGAGTGGTATAGAAGGGATTTATCTAGTAGGTAGCGACAAGAGGCTACATCAATAGCTGAAACTTGTTTTCGGGTAGGGTAGGCTTGGAGTCAGAAGTTCTCTCTTTCCCAACCAAAAAAAAAAGGACTTTTACAAAGTTTACTTTCCCACCCACGGTCAAAAAGAGGGCAGCTGACATATGTCATAAAGCAAGAGAAAGAAAGAGCTTACCTAGTAAGTTATTAGATATTCCTCTTTGCCCAGTACCCTCTTTCAAGTTAACCGTAGGAAAGCCAAGACTAACTTACCCATTCTAACTGTGAAATACCAGTACTATTTAAGTAAAGTTAAGAAAACCTGGGTTGATCGGGATTGGGGCATAATCATCCTCTCTTCTTATCTTTACGGAATTAGATTCCATTACTAGAATGGAGCCTTTAGTGAGTCGTAGATCAGCTATGGCTAACTGGCGGTAGTCTTTGCTTTTCCTCTTGCCGAATCGACTGCGAACTCAGGGTTAGCTTAGTCAATTCACTCTTTTTTTTTTCATAAGCTGGGATTGGACCCTTCTTAACCAGGCGCAAGGGAAGTGAGGAGTGACTCGTTAGACTCTATATTGACCGAATCTACGTCCTATGAGATGATGTTTGCCATAAAAGATATGGTAAAACCATTGAAGGATATAGTTACTAGGTATATCCCAGATATCACTTTAATTCCCCTTGAACAGGGAATTGAGTGGTTACCCTCGTGGAAAGCTTCTCCTTCGAAACGTAAGCTCTCGAAGGACCAGAAGGGATCCCCATTCGCAATGTTACACCATGAGCTTGAAGCTTTCATCGCGTACATGCCTGACCAATCGTCATTTGAACGGTTCGGCCCGGAGTTGCTATCCGCAACTTTCGAGGTCTTTGGACTCCCGGTCTTCGCTATCCTTTCTCTAATGAGATTGAATTATCGTATCGTTCAGAGAAGGATACTAGGATCTTCGTTGAGAAGGCCCGAGCGGAACTTCCGCTTATTCCTCAAGATGTGGCTTCTGCTCACTTTTCTGAGTATACCTTGCTAAGGGCATGGATGAATTGCTTATAGTAAAGAAGGGGGATAAAGATTCTTTCTTCTAAGCTTGAAAGCCGAATATCTCTTTTCTCTCCCGAAGCAACTGCCTAAGGAAAGAGGAAAAGCCTTGAATAGGCACTGGCATCTCCATCGAAGCTTTGGGACGAAGCTGTAGTGGATGTGAACTCGGGTTTGCCATTCCGGTGAGAGAGTTAAGATAGTAAGCGTATGAAGAAGAGTTCATAGGCGGATCGAACTCCATGCGAGGGTGGTAAGGCATTACGCTGTGATTGATTCAGTAACCGGTGCTAGAGAATCCGCTCTTTCTTTTCCCACGGAGCGCTAAGAAGCAAGGGATTAAGAGACTGGGGGATCTTAGTCTCAATCCTAACCTCATAGCTTTTAGAAGCTAAGCAAGTCCAGTGCTACAGGCTTTTTTCGACAAAAAGAAGAGGAAAAGGACCCGGCTTTAGGACCATCGTCTAATTCAAAGTCTTCCGCATATTCGATTACGTTACAAAAGCCCTATTCTGAGCGGACCTTCTTTCTATTCCTGGCTTGGGGGGCTTCGCTTGGTAAGGAAGATTTGTTAGCTTGGCCGGGAGCGGAAGACAGCATCCGATGGTTCTTATTCTGCCCTTTCCCTTCTCTTCTTTAAGAGAAGAGGAGCGGAACAATGAGAAGGAGTTCGTAGCCCTCCAACCAGAACTAATCAACCCGCCTCTTCAACATCTCCATTTCCCATTCCATCTCTGGGATCCAATGCTTCTTCACCGGGCCCGCCCGATCCCATTCCAATGCCTAGCCCGAAAGCATGGAATCACCATCATTCTCCATATGACCCGATAGCAACACCAGGATCCCAATCCAAGTATTTCCTCTCTCCTGGCAAAGAAAGGAGGGGAGAACCCCGGTATCTATCTACTGGTCACCCAAATGAAAGCTCCTGCCCTCAAATGCTTCCCAACGAGAGAAGCTAAGGGAGCGCCGTTAAGGCCGGTTGTCCAATCAACGGAAATGGGAGTCAGTGACCTAATGGAGGTACTGAGCCCAAAGCTGGATCTAATTTCTTCTGTTCCAGGATCAAATGCTTGGGAGGCTGCCTCTGCATTTCCATTCCCAGGGAGCTCAAAGCAATCAAGTGAATCCTTGCCATCAGGACCAATCCCTAGCGCCCAAGCAACGGCAGCTAAGAACCTTTATTCGAGACCATTAGTAGGTAGCACGTCGAGGTTCCAAGCCGAACCAAAGCAATCTATTTATCCGAACCAACTAGCGATCAAATACCAGCCAAGGATTCCACTCTCTCTCCACCTGAATCGACGGTTTAAATATCTTAGTAAGATATATCGGTTCAGCCAGCTAGCTGCATGCCGTATCGGGAAGCGCTGATTCATTCCCCCGATTGTGGAATTTCGACATGTTTGTGGTGAACGAGGAGCGGACCTACGTCTAGAAGAGAATACCGGCTAGGGTGTGAGCACTTTTATACTACGGAAATAACAGGCATACCAACTTGATCGTTACCGGTCATCAATTCAACCTCTCGTACGAGTAGGAGTGCTTGGAAAAGGCATTTCATTGACCCATCCCATCGAGAGTGCGAACTGCGCTTTATTCGCTTCATAGCTGGCTTTGCATAGGAACCTCTGATTGAGCCCGCGGAGTCGCCTTACTGCTTGAGTGAGTAAGCATTCCAGATTGTTGAGCTTGGCTCACTTCAGCTTCAGAGCTGGCTATTGCTTGCTTAGAGGAGGAAGCAGGCGTTGGTACAGAAGCGGCATATGGTGCTTCCCGCAATGGAGCTAGCACCCTTAGATTCCTATCTATACCCAAGAAGATTGGAAACACTCTGTGGAACTGAAAGTGGCGTATTGGAGACTGCACAGCAAGTGGCGTAGTGGAGTGAGCGAGCATCTTAGGTTGAGAAAGGGTGCTAGTCTCTTGTGCTTTCATCTTCACATTCATCAGTGAAGGCTCCAAGATGTCATACATGGGGGACTGCATCTCTCCTGAGTGCAGACCTTTACGTAGACGACTGTGTCCAAGTAGTAAGAAAGGCAGCAATAACGAGAGATGTCTCTCTCTCCCGGGCGCGTATTGCCGAAAAGATGGAAAGGTTTTGCTTCAGTTGTGCTACTCTAGACCTGCGGAAGACAGGTGCTGCATGCAAAGGCCTAAGTCCCGCGATGTGCAGATAGTGTACACCAGTCAATCTGTGCTCGTGCGTCTGGGTGATCCTCGGGTGGAGCCCAGGTGTCAGTGTCAAATGTGTGGCAGAAGCTAAATAGAAAAAATAAAGGAATTTTTGCGCAAAAGGAAAGAAAGAAGGGGCGGTCAATAGAAGAGGCCACAGGCTGTCTGCCTAACTGAAGAAGGCATTACCCACAGTGCAGTATAAAACCTTACTCGTCAGCATTTGTCCTCCAAGAAATTGATCATACATGGCTTCAATGATTCTTCCCAAATAAGATTGGGAAAAGAAAGGTAAAACTCTCCACTCACTGGCAAGTCGACAAGGGAAAGCACATTTCATGTGATAGATGAAGCTCCTTCATACTACCTTTTGAGAGGAAGGAATTGGTTACATCAGCATCAGGCGCTTCTATTTGTCACCAGTCTCTCAAGTATTTAGAAAACAGGGTGGATGTCATAGCACCTGGAAACCTCAAGCCCTTTGAGGAAGAAGAAGAACACTATGTAGAAGCCTCGGTGGTCACTAGCCGTGGTCGCTAGTAATCCCAAGAGATAAAGAGGACTAAGCGATAAATGAAGCAGAAAAATTGGATAAAGCCCATACATATTAAGGAATAAAGAAGAGGATAAGCTGTGGTGGTCGCTAGCTCCATCCGAACCTTTGATTTGAAGAGGAGCGGAACACTCTACCCTCTTAGCCCCGCCAAAGGAGCTACATGCCCTTAACTGGATGAAGCAAGCACCCGACCCTCGTAGATCAGTTGGACTGGACCGGATAGCGCATCCAATTGCAGGATAAGGAAAAGCAGAGGAAGAATGGACAGAAGCAATTGGCATAGAATAGTATAGTAGGGGAAGAAAATTAGCAGAAAATCCTTTCTCCTCTCAGCTCTTGGAAGCTCCCTCCGTCGGCAAAGAAGGTTTCATCGGAATGGAGAGGCGGAGGCAGGTAAATAAACCTTTCTTTAAGCAGCAAGAGTTGCGGTGGGCGAAGGTATCAACTCATTTGACACCGTTTCATCGGCCTTTGGTACTTCTTTCAATCCAAATTCCCACGGTTCTACTTTCGCGTGGTTTTGGTGTCTCTTCCTCATTTTCTTAAATATTTTCATTTCTCTCATCAATTTCATTGTGCTATGCTATTTAACAAATTTTCTGGTCTAATGCGCCCGTTATCTCCTCATCTTAAGTCTACATTTCGTCGATTAATCATCCCTTGCATCATCCTTACACCGGTTCTCTTGTGTCTTTCTTTCTGTTTCGATTGGTTGGGTTTTAGTTTCCTTAAGATCCAGAGTGCCCTCTGACAGACTGGCCTTCGCGCTCTTTTTCGGCTTGTGGGTTGGGAATGTCTCGGTCCCGTAATGATTCTTCTTTGTCTGGTTTCGGGCCTGGGGGGGTATACCTTGCACATGCAGGATCCAGCAGGAGGTCAACCTGCTGCCAATCCTGCAGCGGAGCAACCCGCCAACGTGCCATCAGGCGCATCGACCTCGGGCTGGAGAAGTTTCGAAGAACGTGTTTTGTTAGAATCGATGCCATCTTCAAACGAATCCAGCGAAGCGAGCGTGAATCAGCAGCCTGTGATTCCCGAAGAGCCTCCGCTTCTCGATGAGAACACCCGGCGAGCAGAGCTCGCTGCTCGATTGCGGACGAATTGGTGGGGTGTAGCTTATACGGAGACAATTCTGGACTCCTTTGTTCGCACTCAACTCCACATTGAAAAGCATATCGAAGCCGCACTTGTGGAGGACGGGTGTTCCCCTCAAGTTGTCTTTGAAAGAAGACATCAGATTCGGGGCTTTCTTTTCTATCCGGAGGGACGTGCGCTTAGGGAAGACACTTACGCGGATTTTATGACCCCCGTCTTTCTTCAGAATATTTCTACCTATCGCCTTTCTGACCATCCCCTGGAGACGTTGAAGGGGAAAGATCTATTCTCCATTAGCAGGGACATACGCGAGCAGCTCCAGGAAAGCGAACATAGCTATACAAATCACATATTGTATAATGCTTTCCAAGTGCTGCTCGCGCAGTATCAGACATAATTTCATGAAGTCAGCGGTCTCCCTACTGCACTGGCGACATAGCTAAAACCAGAGGCTGACCAAAGAGATACAGGAATGGGCATTTTAGAATAGCCCTTACTGTGGATATAAGTAACTTAGTGCATTGCATGTAAGGCTTGGAAGAAGAAAATGAAATACGAACAACCGCGCTGGTCGTAATAGATCGACTTTCATGCTAGTTCTTGCTCCAGCATGAAAGTTCCATTTCAGGGAAGGCTTTTTGGACTAAGGGTACCATGATACTTTCTGTTTTGTCGAGCCCTGCTTTGGTCTCTGGTTTGATGGTTGCACGTGCTAAAAATCCGGTACATTCCGTTTTGTTTCCCATCCCAGTCTTTCGCGACACTTCAGGTTTACTTCTTTTGTTAGGTCTCGACTTCTCCGCTATGATCTTCCCAGTAGTTCATATAGGAGCTATAGCCGTTTCATTCCTATTCGTTGTTATGATGTTCCATATTCAAATAGCGGAGATTCACGAAGAAGTATTGCGCTATTTACCAGTCAGTGGTATTATTGGACTGATCCTTTGGTGGGAAATGTTCTTCATTTTAGATAATGAAACCATTCCATTACTACCAACCCAAAGAAATACGACCTCTCTGAGATATACGGTTTATGCCGGAAAGGTACGAAGTTGGACTAATTTGGAAACATTGGGCAATTTACTTTATACCTACTATTTCGTCTGGTTTTTGGTTCCTAGTCTAATTTTATTAGTTGCCATGATTGGGGCTATAGTACTGACTATGCATAGGACTACTCAGGTAAAAAGACAGGATGTTTTCCGACGAAATGCTATTGAATTTAGGAGGACTATAATTAGGCGGACGACAGACCCACTCACGATCGACTAAAAGGAAAGTCGCCCGGAGATATTGGTTCAAATCCAATTCGTGAGAAGAGTCAAAGCGAGATAGGCCTATATGCTGGAGGCTCTATCATACATCAATTATAAGTTCAAGACGGGCATCCCCATAAAGTCGTTCCCTTCCCAACTATAGCTGAACTTGCCCGAAGGAAATTTTGGATCTTCTTGCCGGGAAATACTTTAGTTACCAAGTTCAGTTACCATAAGCGGAAGTGCAACCCTTATATCGGAGATATATAGGATAGAATGTCAGTTTAAAATCCATTTGGGTAGATAGTATGGCTTGAGAATGTCAAGTTAAGGCTATCGCGAAGTAAACACGGAATTTGTCTCAGCCTTGACTATGGAATCAGATTTCCTTTTTCAAGAAGAAAGTCAGTTCTTTCATACGGGATCTTTTTAGCCGCCCTATTTCAATTCAATTCAATTTAATAGAATTTAATAAAATGAAAGGGCTAGAAGAGGTGAAATTCCTTTCTCTTCTCTGGCTTGGGATTTCTCATAGCGGTGCTGTAGGCCGGGGCTTTCCCCTTCGGATAAGAAAGCACGAACCATAGATAGAAAAAGAAAAATTAGAATGAGGATTTCAATTCCCCTCGGGAAAATATAGAAGGAAACTGGCTAAAAAAGGATTAGAAATGGACTTGTAAGAGACTCCAATGTAACCTCAAACTCAAATTGGAGCTTCCACTCTTTTTTTTTCAGTCTTTCCATTGTCGTTTACTTTACGAAGCGAAGGAAAGAAAAAGCCATTTTATCGAGCTCGCAGGCTTAAAAATGAGAACTTCCTTGCCCTCGAACCGACATGGAAGACTTAGCTTAGGCCTATCATTCAAATGAAATTTTATAGCACGCCAACAGGACTTACAAAAGCACTCCAACAACTCCCTTGAACTTGAAGATCGAATACTACTTATCCGGAAAAACAAGCATCGACTAAATAGAAGGCCCTTGAATCTTATCGTTAGCCTATAGCGCTATCTACCCTTAAGACTGACTTAAGGGATGTAACAGAAGTCTCAAGAGAACTAACAATCGATGGACTGGAAGGGCGAGAGACAGAAGAGCAAAGAGAACTCTTTCTAGAATTTCCACTCCTTCTACCAAGTACGGCATTAGCAATTGAAGAGCTTAGTTAGGGTTAGGGTGGATGGAACTACCTCGAACTGGCTCGATAAAGTCTGGGAGATTAGATAAGCTGGCTAGGTTATATTCTTTTTACTGAAAATCCACCGAAGGTGCTGGACCCGGTTGTTAAAAAGATTGTGGGCTATCCCGTGTTATTTCGACACCTTGGACTTCGGCATCTTTACTTAGGGATTCCCTGGGTAAATCATCTTTCTTTCCCTGCGAGAACAGCTCTTCTTCAGCCACCCAAGCTTGCAGGTGTATAGCTTTTGAATTCGGGTTCCCACCGTATTGATGAGTGGTACGTCTTTTATGTCCTCATCAATGACTTCTCCCCGGCCTTACCTGACTATAAAATGTAGCTAATCCCCTGAATTAAACAGCAAACAAAGGCTTTTAGCAGCTTTTATACGAGAAAAGCTGGGAATTAATTCCTTTTTATGACTTATTATTGTTTTCCTGGTTTCCGGGTAAGTCCGGGTTTAGTTGGTTTCCTTGGGACTTCTTTTCCGGTTGGTAAAGCCACTTACGGCACACTTGAAAAATATATGTGTGATGCCGACACCTGACGAGTACGTTTTCTTAATGAATAAGAGATCCCGGAAGGATCCTTAAAAAGGAGACTGACATAGGGAACATAGACAAGTGAGCGTCGATGGATGCTTAATTCCCCTTATTTATTAGGGCGCGGACGTCGCTTTTAGTTGTTTTCTTTGTTGCTGCCATTGACCCCTATGCTGCATTCGATCCATCTGTCCCATCACCAGAGGCGGATATGTGCCCAGGCATCAGATGCCTTTCGGACCTGTAAGGGAATTCAGTCATAGGTAGGCCCCATAGCCATCTCCATTCATCAGAAACTATCAATTACGAGTCCGGGGCAGGCTAACCACCAGCATCTTATCTCTTTTCATCCTTTCCGGTGGCACTAATAGAAAGGAAGTACTTGCCAACGAACCTTGACTCTCTACTCTCTCCCAGCGAATCAAGAAATCTAGTGCGGTCAGTAAATGCATAATTTGGATTGGAATCCCGGGATTGAGAGACAGATATTCGCCAGGTCCGATATTGGATCATTTGCCGCTCACTCGCTTCTTTCTGCACTGGATCGAATCAATTAGGTCACTGGGAACGGATTAGCTTATTGGCTGCTCCGATGCCGCCACGGAGCCTTCATTCGCCGGTTCTTGGCACTTGGGACTGGGAGAAGAATATGAATTTGAAGGCTTAAATGCCGCTCCGTACCCCTCGGAAGATTGAGGATACATCGTAGGTTTCATTGCTTTTGATCCCTTTCTTTCTCTGCGGAGAATTAAAGCAAGCCATGCTTTTGAGGATCCAAATGATGGTTAGTTCGAGTTAGCTAGCTGCTCATTCCCTTCAGGGTTGAAGGCAACAAGAACACTAGGAGAGGTGTGCCTGGTAATACCACTATCTAATACTACGCAGGCCAGTCTTTCCTTTGCTTCGTGTGCTCCCTGTCAGAATGCGATCTCTTCTCTTTGGTAGGTATCGTATATAAGAGAAAGCTTTGACTCATCTCCCCGAGTGGGGCTTCTCCTCTCTTTCATAAATTGTATAGAATAACCTGTGGGAAGAAAGTCCCGGAAACCAGGACGTACGATTGGCTTTCCCTTTCTTTCTGTTTTCAAGAGATTAGTCCCGCGAGATCGTGATCTAGTTCTTTCGTATAGCTCAAAAAAAAAGTAGAACAAGTTTTTTATCCTCGTTGGTCTATAAGCTTGTGACTTGATCCGCTAGCGCAGGTTCGATTCCTGCTTGCGAGAAACGAAAAATGAAACGATCTACAGCGATTTTATGCTTCTCATCCATTCTTTGAGTGAGTCGGGTCATCGGTAGGCTTGCTTCACCGGTATGGCTCATCGGCTTATTAATGACTAAGCGTAGTCAGGAGTCGGAGAGGCATTGGATGGGTAGTTGATTGGATGAAGTTAGAAGTTACTATAACGTTATTATTAATCTATTTCAATCAAATACCGCTGGCAGATCCTGGTAATGATTAGATAACTGGCACATCTGTCCTTTGCACCTCTCTATATGTATGTGCTTTAGCCCTGATTACGTAATTTAGTATATATATATAGAGGAAAGCAAAAATGGGCCAAATCGCCTGCATGCAATTCGAACAAGAAAATTCCGTGAGTTAACAGCAGGAAAGACATACTCTATTCTCTTAAAATCACTAGTATCGGAGAATCTGCACATTGCTATAGTCTTTGGCTCCCTGGGTCTATATTATATTAGTAACTTGAAGACGAACTACTCATCTATCTATACATGAAACTTTTCGCATCCAAAATCGACTGCTTTTTCAATCTCACGGAAAACAATGAGGCGAGAAAGCACCTTTCCTTGGTATCTTACTTAGCAAGTAAGTTATGAAATGTCTTATTAATAGATTTATAGAATGACTTTCATTACAGTGCATCTTCCCCTGTTCTCTTAAAGACGGGAGAAAGATGGAAATATTCTCTAAAGTAACTTCTTCGAATAGCGACTCTAGACTCGGGGGCGCTAGTTCCTCCCCTTAATCTACGCCGCATCCTTCCATGTCTCTCTTTGTGAGTTTGGTCTCAGTTTAGTCTAAATGGGTCAGAAACAGCTTCGACGAGGTAGGCTCCGCTCCTCGGAGTACCCACTCCCCTCTTCATCGCTCCCCCCCCGATACCGATCCCGATCCCCCGTTTGAGAATTGCGTAAGAAAGAGGGCTCCCCAACGAAAGCTCCTCCACATCTCCTCTACTATCCTTCCGTTCCGACTAGCTTTTTTCGTTCGTAGTGAACTATCTTTTGCAACAAAGCTTTTGAGCTAATTGGGTTGGTGTTCAGTGTACCCTACGAAAGATACAAAACAAGAATCTCAAGGACCCGTCTTTCTTCAGCACGAAGTTAGTTGATCGAGAAAGCAAGGACCCATATAGAGCAAGGCCATGAGTAGATCGAAAAGGTCTCGCGAAGCCGGTAATCCTTTGTCCAGGCTCCTCTCGGACTGAAGAAGAAGCATAAAATCTTTGTTAGTCTTTCATCTTTATCCCATGCATCCTTTCTGTTTGTTGGTCAACAACCAACCACATCCCTCTATAGTTCTTCACTACTCCGTGCAGGAAAGACTCTCTTTCTGCGCTAGTGAATCCTAACCTCTTCTTCCGCTTAAATGATTTATGAGTTCATACCCGGCAAAGTCCGATCTACGAATACCAGGAAAGATCTGATCAGGAAAAGCGTTTCTCTTCGCCAAAGAATCCACCTCTTCCTTCTCCTTTTTACCGGATTAGAGAATTAGAAAATTCCCTCTTTCAAGCCTCCTGGGGCAACTCACTAACTAGAGTCTAGAGCTCCTCTAGGCCTGAGAGACTGAGACATCCCCCGAAGAAAAAGGAAGAAGCGCTCAAAGCGTTGATCAGTTGCTATTGGACTTCTATCCTTACTCTACTTCGTCAGAGAGGAAAGCCAGTGAAACTGGTGTTGAGTTTGACCAGGTAAGCAGATCCGTGCTCGAGATCTTGGACCGAGAGTTCAATAACTACCCCCTAGCCCTAGGGAAGCAGCCTCTCTCTGTCCTCCAAGACATCTCTCATGCCGTGCCAAGGCAGCGAAACCTTTCGCCCGGCGAAAGCGGTAATCTCTTTCCCGTTCCCGGCTTTTTAAGCTGTTAAACCAGCTTAGGAAAGATGAGAACTCGCAGCAGAGGGGGTTCGATTCCCTTTATACGCGATGTGGCGAATCAGACTGATTCAACGACGACGAGATATGCGATTTAAAACCTGTCGTCTACTTTCAGGAAATGTTCGGAACAGAGAACTTACAATAATACAACGCCGCATTCTCCGAAGATTGAGGAAGAAGAAGAGATCTATTAAGAGAAAGATTTATCCGAGAGAAAATCTTAACAGTTACATCCAATCACAAACTACACGAAAGTTGCCCCTTTTTCATGGGGATTTACCCATAACAGAGATGCACAGAGGAACAGAACGAACTTCATATATCCCTTTTCTACTCAATCCAGAAACAAGATCGGACGTTATTCCGGTTCGTCTCCATTTTCGTGAAACTATTCCTCAAGCAAGGCAGCCGATAAGTCATCGAAGGGTTTGTGTGAATAATCGAATGGTAAGCATTACTCGTTTGAAAGTTTCCCACGGTGATCTAATATCTTTTCAAGAAAATGACGCGAGAATCCGCGGTGAAGAAATAAGGAGATCTTTCTATATCGAAATATCAGTTGATAAAATAATAGGCAAATTCCTGGATCACCCGGTAAGAATGTGGAGAAGAACCAAAACAGAATGGTTCCACCTACTCAAAACTAAGCGGGGATGCCGCCTACTACTAAAATCCCGGTTTTTGCAACAACAGTTGCGTTATTCTATGCAAGAAGAAGACTTTGAAAGAACAAAGAAGTTTGGATCCGAAAAAGTATGCTTAGGCAGTTCCTTCGCTGAGCACAACAGAATGAAGAGGAATTTGTATCATTTCAAATCCCTATTCTTATCGAAGAGAAGAAACGAGAAAAACCGAGATCTTCCTACTCGAACAAGAAGTCCTATAGTTTACAACTCTTCTTTATATAGTAATTCGACCTATTGCTCCTCATCCCCCCATAAGTTTACTATGAAGAGAAGAATCAAAAGGATCGAACTACCTACTCATTATTCGGAGGTGAATCATAGAACACCAAAAGCGGTGGTATTTTATGGACCTAACATAGGTCACATCCCTCACGACATAAGATTGAAAGATCCAAACCTTCCTCTTCGGAGCGGAAACGGACGTGGCCAAAACATATAAAGATCGGCGTAGTCGCTCATAGGGACATATCTATCCGGATAGAGGATAGTCTAGATCGATTCATAGATAGATTTCTATCCATATAGATAGGTATCTCCGTGGATAGAGATAAAGATAGGGATCCATCTAGATCTTGCTTGATTCACTATTTCCATTTTTTTTCTTGATTCTGATTGATTGCCTTTTTGACGACAAGTTTTAAATCTTAATGCAGGCAAGGTACGTAGTTCTCGACCGTAAGGGAGAAGGAAAGATTTTCAATTCTGACTTGCTGGGTCAGAGCGTAGACGAGCGAGCAGAGCCCAGGATACAGGGAAGCCCGTCATAGAGCAGTCGACTAGAAGTAGAAGACTGCTGGCCTGAGAGAAGGCGGCCTCCCTCGGGAAACATGGCCCAATTTCTCTTCTTTCTTTTTTGATTACCTTCTTTGAAGAAAAGTTAAGGATTATGCACGTGGAATACTCCTTTCCATTTCTTCTTTCTTTTCTTTAAGGGAGCAGTTCCAGAAGTTGCACTTTCTTTCGATGTTGGTCCAGGCCCCCTATCAATTGGCATTGAAGTAGGCAAGGCCAATCCATCTGTTAAGTCAGCTGGTTCTAGGTCAAAAGCTAGTGTAAAAGATGTCTTTCTCGTCCTAAGCCCTAAAAGTGCTTCCGCCTTACCTGGAGTTGAAGTTACCGTTGGAGGCCTTTGAGTTCCAGTCTCAGTAGTGGTCTTCCCTATATGTACAGGGGAGTAGTTAGTTGCGAGTGTCAGATAAAAGTGCTTTAAAATAGGAGAAAGATTAATTTGATCATCCCAAGGGAAAATGAATGGGAAGGGGGCGTCGTCAGCTACCCTTCAGGCTAATTATAAGAATAGGATGACTTACCTTTACTGGTTGGCTTTTTGGAAGCCTGCTCCGAGTAAACTCGCGATTCTTTTAGGCGGACAATTCTCTATATCGACTATCTCGAGGATAGAATTCCTCCAGACTACCACAGCCTCTGCCGCTGCAGCAGTATCCTCATCAGATACAGATTCAGATACTACTCTTTGCGACATATGTTTAACTAGCCTTCGGGTGGAAAAAGATTAGCAGTTAAAGGAGCCGCATCCAAAGCAATGAAATTGTGTTGCGGAAATGAGTATACTCTTGTGGTAAATTTACTGGTATTCAATCAATTAGGTAACTCTTAGCAAGTGCTACGAGTGCTTCGTACTATATAGAAGTATAGGAATTTTTCCTCTTCTTTATATCACAATTTTTTTTTTTACGATTCTGCTAATCCTTATGCTCTAACTAGTCTTAATATTATACAAATTACAGGAAAAAAAAACCTAAGAAATAACTTCAAAAGAAAGAAAGGGAAATAAATAAGAGGGTTTTTTGTCTCCTTACACTATTTGATCAAGGAGAAGGCGGGGGACCAGTAAAGCATCAACCATTTAAACGGATCCATCTTTTCTTAGTCCGATTCTTATATGTTGGGTGCCTCTTCCTCTTCCGCAGATTCGGATTAGTGACAAGGGACCTAGCTAGGCTCCTTGTCTTTACCCCAGATATATCCCTGCCCTTTCGATCGTAACTTATTGACTTATTCTCTAATCCACCTCTGGGCATATTCCTTCCACTAGGGTTGCTTCATTCTGACCTATCTCAACAAGCCCATCTAAGAGCCTATTGAAATTAAATCAATGGCACAGCGTCCGATTCGATCACTCTATCGAGTAGAAGTACAGGGATGATTCAATCGATTCCTAAGACCTTGAAGGGCGAAAGCCCAATCGAACATCAATCACTTCACGGACGCTATTGATTGAGTAGCCAACCCCAGCAATAATCAAGGGGAGCGGAAAGAAGCTTCACCGATTCCGACTCTAATCTCAGGCTTCATTGGTAAGGTAAGGAAGCTCCGCAGCTCCAACATCGAATCGGGCAATTCCTCTTCCAGCCCTTGTGACATCAACAAACAAAGCGAGTTGAGCACGAAGACTTTTTCGGAGATGACTTCTGTCAATAGGCAAGTAGCGCCCAATCGAGCGAGAGAAGATAGGGATTTCTCCCAGCACTCGAAGACCAAGAGAAGAGGATGTGAACTGGCTTGGTCTCGTGATCTCATCTACGCAAATGTTCAGATCTTTCTTTGAAGGCCGGTCCCAAGGCAATGAAAGGGATGGGGCAGTAACCAACCCCAAAGGAAAAGAGGATACGAGTGAACCCGCTTGCCCGAGTCCGAGTTGACGAGGTGAAAGAGTTCAGACTAGGACAGTTCAGGCCGGTGGAAGCCAATGAAAGGGAGAAGCGTTCAACCACTAGAGCAGAAGCCGAGTAGAAGATCGCCCTTCTCTTCTATGATTCGGCCGTGAAAGAAGCCCACTTCACCATCTCTCTTGGGATGGGAAAGATCAAATGAAGCAAGCCCTCCTCAAAGCCTTTTTCAAGCTTCGAGGGAAAGTAGCCCTGATTCTATATCACATTCTTCAGAGAAAAGAACTGTCCTTCCCTGACCTACTTTGAGTCTCCGTAGGGAAACCGGCCGCTAGAGGAAGGAAACTGCTCAAGTGAGCTTGAAGCAACAAGGGCAGTGGGTTCAGTTCCCACGCGGGGAAGAACGTTCATAAGTAGAGCTGCTCCTGCAGTTCCAGGGAGATAATGTCTTTTCTAATCTGTTCTCAAAAGCAAGATGAGCTATGAGAAAGAGCAAGAACCCGGAGCGATTGGCTGAACTTACCCTAGCTCGAGCGACAGGGCGGTTGATCAAGGGATTTTCTGCAAAAGCAGCGGAACTATTAAAGAATAACAAGTCGTGGGAGTGGACCAAGAGGTGCCAGAATGCTTTCGAGGAGTTGAAGGCAGCTGTGACACAGGAGCCTGTTCTAGTCTTGCCAGACTTCGAAAAGGTGCTCGAAGTCCACACAGATGCTTCCGACCTTTCCATAGGAGGTGTGCTTATGCAGGAGGGGCATCCCATCGCCTTCGAAAGCCGCAAACTCAATGATACAGAGCGAGGATACAGAGTGCAAGAGAAGGAGATGACAGCCATAGTTCATTGCCTAAGAACACGATCTATTAGATTTAGATCTTGTATCGAGTAGTTGGATCATAGTCTCTTACCATACATAAAAATGGCTGCATGCGCAGCAGCATCAAGTATTCGAAATCCACATGTGATGTGTGAACAATGAAAGTTGTGTACCATAGTCAGTAGCTAGTTAGATATGGAAAAAGGGGAATGGAATTATATAAGGTGAATGGTTAAAGAGCCTCCTAATTTAGGGTTAAGAGAGAATTGAGCATAATACCATGGATCTCATATAGGCTTTCTGGCCCTGGCCCGTAAATGGACCTTTATGAGCTTCTATAAGATATTTTAGACCATGACCAATGCCCAGTTGGTCTCCTATACATGTGACCGGCTATCAAGAAAAAAAATGGAAAGGGATAAATTCTGGTGTGCAATATCGGTCAGCCAAAGACCCTCACTGGATCTAATCCTACACGAAAAGTCAGAAATTCTGCTTTCCATCAATTCAAGGTTAAAAATGAGGTAGCTCCCTTGGCAAAACTGGGATTTGAAACAAAAGATTCCGAGTCAAAATAAATTCATGAGGAAGTGGGATCTCTTTAGAATCTACTTCAGCGTTTAGAAATTGGTTAATCCGTAAAGTATAAAGATACATGTTCGTGAACTCGCAGAAAATAGCCAGAAATAGGTGTAGAATCAACTCGCAGAAATGCTCGGGAAAGTACGTAGTGTATTTTATAGCAGACGAGATAGGCTTGGCTTAGAGCCTACACCAATCTATCTGTTCTATCTGTAATAGTTCGATCTGTCTTCCTGAGATGAGAATTTGTTTTGAAATAGCTAGATTAGATTAGAACTGGCCGCCTTGCCTTGGCTTATTGTGTGATTTTTGAGCAGGAGCGAGCTGTCTTTGGCACAATCTGTACTGTAGCCGGGAAAGCAGGAGTCAAGCTGTTCACAAGCAGTGGTTATGAGCCGTATCTCGCATCTAAAGCCAATCCATTTACAAGTGAAATCTTGCCCAACTCCAACTACAAGGAAAGAAAGGGGTGAGGTGCTCATTCTGTATAAATGGGGTCTCTCGGAACCATGGGCGGCGAAAACTAGGAATCATAGGTAAGGGATGACATAACTGGGGAGTAGGAATGGCAGATCCGTTTTTTTCCCAACATTATGAACTCTTCAACTTGTAGTCCACCAAGAGTCCCAATCCTCTCCTGACTTACGTCTGAGCCCAGGTTTGTAAACCAGCCATTCAATGGAAGACTTTGTCCTCTTATTTATGTTAAGCATTAGGGTCCTTCACATAATCTCTAACCGTGCCCCTTCCTCAATGAGTCACGAGCGAGCCATGCCACATTGCATGGGAGGAACTGATCCTTCACTTCCCTTTTGAGCTTTCGATTCTAGACCGCTTGATATCATATCTTACCAGCCCCACCCGGGTGGCTTCCGCGTCACCCCCTGTTGCTCCATTCTGGATCCCTGAGTGATAGAAGGGATATAAGCGGGACCACCAAACCTCACCTTGATGAGTTTCACTAAGAAAGCGGGGGGTGCCTATGTGACTAACATAGGGCTCTGCCTTACCAAGCAGAGTGAGGTTATAAACTAAAATTTTGTGATAGGACTGACCCTGGTGAGAACCAGCCTATCACGCCACCGAGGTTCCGCC
>JAUAMA010000011.1:155000-175000 GCA_030819835.1 Acmispon strigosus
TCCGACCTCGATATGTGGAATCGTCTTGCGCCATATGTACTGAAATTGTTCGGGAGACATGGTAAAAGCCCGGTAAACGGATAAGAATCAAACGTCGTAAATGCAGAGCGCAGAATTAATGCATTAAAAGAGAGAGAGATTGCCAACCTCTAGGGAGCGCACCAAGGCTGCCAAGCTTGTTCTTATCTCTCTCATATGTACCATCTAATGGTCTCCGTGCCAGAATGTGGTACCAAAGGTGGATCCTGAAATCTTCTTCGGGAGCTAGGGAGGTGAAGTGATCCCTAATTCCCTATCACTAGATAAAATAGGAATCGAAGGAGATCAGCCCGGCAGAATAGGAAGGCAAGTCTGTAACGGAAGCAAGCTCGCTAGCAAGCCATTGCGGATCCTCTTGCAATTTCATTGCCTTTATCTGATTGGCAACCTAGTCGATGCCATAGAGAAAATTTGCTTTATTCCCTCCTAAAGCTTTCCTTCCCCATGTCAAATATGTGCAATAAGTTCGTCGTAAGGTGGCAAAAAGTATGTTTTCAAGGGTAGCGGGTAAGCAGGACTAGGTCTGATCTCGGATCGTCGCCGGGTTAAGCACGCTAATTAGAAGGCCCTTTGCTATCAATAAGAAGGAAAAGCGGGATACGGTATTCCCCGTGCGGAATGGCCAGCTTCTCAAAGCCCTTATTCAATAGAAAGGATTCCTTCGCCTATTATTCCACCCAAGGCGGACCTTTGGATAGACAATTAAGGCCTTCTCCTTCCTTCATTCATTAGCATCTCAGTCCCAAAAAATGGGATTTCTGCCCCATATGCCCTTTTTCAGAGAGAAAGACAGGCGTCGGTCTTTGTATCCTTCCTTGGTATCACGGCTCGTATTATCGAATACGCAGCAATTGATTCGACAGTTGGGATTTCGCTTGACTTGGTCTTGACCCTAGGAGCCTAAGAAAGACCATAAAGGAGATAGTAAGAGAAAGAGCTAGCAGCGGGGGACATTCTTGAATCAAAGGAAACCAAACCGGTTCTTCCTGATCTTATTGGGATTTCAGAGGCATAAGAGCGTGGATTGGGATCAACATTAATTGAACAACCGCCTTGACGTGGAAAAGGAACTACTATATTCGTTAACCAGGATTGACAAACCACAACAGAAAGAGGAGACATTCTTTCTATTTTAATAATAGAAGGCATCGCAAGCAACCAGGCCAAAGAGGAAAGAACAAGCACTCGCGCACTACTGGGAAGAAAGATCTTTTATAAAGGTTCGGTTTATCGGGGTTTTTCGCTTCAATTACTTTTTCACTCGGAAACGTCAAGTTGGACCGTCCTTTTGGTATAGAAATTAACCTTCGCCTTCCCAGTTGATTCATTTCGTTGCTCAACGATCCTTGCTCAATGCAATGGCCGGAATTCATGCCTTTAAAGTTTACGGCTGCTGATGGTTAGGTGGTTAGCGAGCACCACCTTTCTCATCTATAACTTAGTGTTCTTGTTATAGGAGTCGTAGCAGTGGCATTCGTAGCCACTCACGCCTAGAATTAACAAGTAGTTCCTTTGAGTGATGCCTTCGTCCCTCTCCCTCTGAAAGCCTCTCAGCTCTTCCTAGTTTCGTGATTTCGTGTTGGTGTTCCGGCTTACAGAAAATACCTCTAAAGCACCTATAGAGCAATAGCAGCTCAATAATGTGCATCCCAATCCACAAGTGCTTTGTGAATTGAAGTAATGCAAGTTTTCAGTTGTAGTGAAAATCGATTATCGCTGACATCTATGTACTGTGTTTACTTCCTTCTTTATTCTTTACTAGACTATGTTTCTGTTTCTTCCCTGAAGGTTCACTACTTTCCTCTCTCTTCAAGGTAAGGCTGAGTTCCGGAGTGCTCGGGTTCGTCGGTACGGCACCAGTCCTCCTTTTACTTAGCTTCCTAGTTCTTAAGCTCGGGATTGAATACGGAGAACTTCTCTTGTTAAATTGAATTTCTTTCTTTTTCACTTGCCCCAAACCGACTGCAAGCTATGGTCTTGTCTTATACGATTTTCAAGTCTTTCGTTATTTATTTGATAACCTCATCCGAAAGTAAAGGCGGAGACATAATTTATCTTTAAATTGAAATACATGGCCTCCCTTTTAATCTCCGTGCCGATGCCAGCGAGCAACCAAAGCAAGAAGGAAAGAGTCGTAGTCTTAGGGCAATCACCCTATTAGCTTTTAGTCATATTCCAACATTTCTGGAAAGATAGCGCCAGGCCAAGGGGATGAGACTTGACAGACGACCTTTTTCCCTTTAAAGAGATATCCGATTTGAGATTCCATCTGGGACCTTAAACAACAGGATTCGCAGCAAACTGGATCGACACTTTACTTTTATAGGCGCAAGGCATTAAAGAACAAAGCCCAGGCGCAAGTGACTGAATTAGCCTGTTGCTATCTTTCTGAAGGACTCACTTTTATTAAAAAATAGAACAGGGATCCTAGACTAGAATAGGAAGGAAGTGGAACTGGTATTTATAAATGTCTTTCTAAAAAAAAAATGTTTAAAGCAATTCGGTCCAATAACGGCCCGGATCGGATGCCATCACGGAAGAAGATGCTGTCGCTTCATTTTATACTGTTATAGTATAGTAGAGTCTTATGCCATGCCACGGACTCGTCTTCGGTAGAAGATCACACTTCTGCCGTAGATAAGACTCCTTCCACCGAACCGCTTTCTCTTGTTCAATTGTCCACTTTAGCATGAGACTACTCAACTCAATCAGTCTTAGACTCTAAAAAATCAGATTATACTTAAGACTCTGAAATCCTTCTGTGAAATAGCCTTTTTCCAGGGGGAGTACGAACTGGAACTAGACCAGGCCAATTGTTCTCCAGCAATGCTGAAGAATCCTTATTTTGAATCGCCGCCTACGATTGCCCAAAGTCTCATCCCGTGCTTTCGGGCTTAGTCCTTCAAATCAGATTCGATCGTCTACTATTTAAGATTCCAATTCAAAGTCTGATCTTGGTAAGCTGCTACCAAACCGGATTCTCACCTGCTTTAAGGTCCCACATTGACTCTCCAATCAGAAGCAGCTATTACTGAATCCCTTTTGATGCTTGATGCCAGAAAGACTGGCTAGGGAGTGAATTCCACTTTAGAAAAGTCTATAAAAGCCGCTCATTCGGCAAGACGGTTATCCAACCTATTTCCGAATTTCATCGGTATAACCGGGAATCTGGAATCTCTAACGATCGCATATTTTGAGTTTTTTTCAGGGTTGTGGTTCTAGAATAGTTCTTTTCTCCCACTCACGCTACTATCGGAATGGCTGGTGACAAGGCTAGTTGAACTAGTAATACTTGGAAGCCTTACGACTGTATGAAGTGAGGAATTTCTGATTGCCCAGTGAGAGTAATATTCAAGAGCATAAAGCTACTCACTGAAGTAGTTTAGTGGCTGAACCCTCCTTTCCCTCTCGCTATGTGAATAGCCCTATTTAACGGAGTTAAGCTTCCTTCACTTAAAAGAAGATGACAAAAGCAGAATCCGAATCGGCTAGCTCGTGCAATCAAGATTCCGTTACTCCGAATACAAGAGCTACGAGCTGCGGCAAGCGCTGTTGCGCGAGTACTGTGTCACGAGTGCGCTAACGAGTAGCGAGAGTACACTAACGAGAGAGGAAAAGGAAGTACGAGCAGGAAGTGGTCACTCTTCGTTTGGCTTAAATTAAAAAAATTGCGTGCGTAAGAGAAAGAGACCTACTATAGATCTCTTTCAAAGCGAAGAACAAAGGACCAACGACGATGAAGAAAGAGCAGCTGGAGGAGGAGGAGAAGCTAGCTTTAATATTTGTAGGGGCGGAAGCGAAGAAATTCTGAGTTCATGCCACGACGATCTATATGGAAGGGCAGTTTTGTTGATGCATTCCTGTTGAGAATGAAGAAGAAGACAGATCTTCTTTTGAACAGGAAAATTTGGTCAACAATTTGGAGAGTTTGCGGAAAGGAAGACTTTCGAGAACAAATATTAAACCGGGAAGAAAAAAGGGGAAAAAGTCTAAGCGCATATGGCACGAAAAGGAAATCCGATTTCGGTAAGACTCGATCTTATTCTCAGAATTTCGCTCGTTGTCTTTTGACTTTCTTCGGTATTCACCCTATGCTATTTGTTGGGTGGCCTGGATGGGAGTCTTCTTTGGGTAAAACTCAAATCAATGCTCCTATTGAGATCGCTCCGCTTCCTCTTTTGTCGCCTTCTTGGTTGGGAGGTTCCCCTCATTCTCCTTCTTTGTCTGGTTTCGGGCCTGGGGGGGGTATACCTTGCACATGCAGGATCCAGCAGGAGGGTGGAAGCGGCGCCGGGGGCATCTCGATCTCAACCTTCCCCCTGGCTCCGGGGACGAGCTCTCCGACCTTGTCGCGGAGCTCGATCAAGTGGAGAGGGAGATTCGCCGCTTGAGTGAATCCCGGATCGAATCCACCGAGGGTGGGGAGGCCAGACAAGAAAGATTAGTGCGCCTCAAGACGGTTCTTGACGAAGTCGACAGCCGGTTGGATCAAGCCCGAGAAATAGATCGGGTTCGTGACAACGAACGTGCTCGGCTACGGGCAGAAATGGATCACGACTGTGATCGGTGGAGGGCTCTCGAGAGAAAGAACGCCCAATGCGATTTCAAGTGAATGAACTAATTTAAAAAAAGAGGGGACCTCTTATTAAGTTTAAGTGAAAAAAACAACAGATATTGACTTTGATTTATCTTCCATTGCTAATGTAAGGAAATGAGACGACTCTTTCTTGAACTATATAATAAAAAGATCTTCCCCTCCACACCAATCACGAGTTTTTCTCCATTCCTCTCGTATATCGTCGTAACGCCCTTAATACTAGGTTTTGAAAAAGACTTTTCATGTCATTCCCATTTAGGTCTGATTCGGATCCCTTCGTTGTTTTCTTTTCCTCCCGCACCCTTTCCTCGAAATGAGAAAGAAGATGGTACACTCGAATTGTATTATTTAAGTGCTTATTGCTTGCCAAAGATCCTACTTCTACAATTGGTAGGTCACCGGGTTATTCAAATAAGTTGTGTTTTATGTGGTTTTCCCATGTTACAACTTCCGTACCAATTCGGTCGATCCGGAATGGATCGGTTAAACATTCCATTAGGGAGCCTGGTCTTTACTCTTCTGTGTGGTATTCATTCTCGTTTAGCTCTTGGAATCACATCCAGCAGTGGTTGGAACAGCTCGCAAAATCCAACCACTTCACCTACTTCATTGCCCCCAACCGTTTCTCGTACCTCTATTGAAACAGAATGGTTTCATGTTCTTTCATCGATTGGTTATTCCTCTCCGTTCGTATCTCTTTTTCCAATTGCGGTCTCAATGAGTTTACAAGATTGAATGGCCAATTCTCTTCCGGACCCTCGATTCGATTGTTTTCCAAGAATGTTGAGCCGGGTATGTAAGCCATGTATCTGGGAGGAACTTAAAAGAAGGGCTCTCGGTTTTTTGCACCCTGTTTTGGTCTTGCAGCTATTTATTTAACTAATATATATATAAATCTTTTTTATATATAAAGAATATCTTTATATATATATATATGTCCAATCTCTAGTGGTGGTGGAACCAACCAAGATGTATGTCGTCCGACCCGACCTCAGACTCTTTCTTCCCTACCTATTTGTTTGACTCTCTGGCAGCAGTTATTTAGGTGGTATCCCGAGATTGAAGAGATCGAATTCATCCCGGGAACACACGAAACAAAGATATGAACTAGGTAAATAAAAATGGAAAAGAGATGTTTCCAAATCAGAAGCTTTTTCTACATCCATATGATCTACTAAAGTAGATCGATATTGCCCATATAATGAAAGCAGATCTTGGTCCATGGAGTCCCATGAAGGTAAGAACTCCAACCTGTCCGATGCTTCTTCGGCCAAATACAATATACAAGTGGGACCTGCACTATGAGCAAGCTGTGCGAAAAACCGCTTCTTTTTTCCGGTTTCGCAACAACTTGGGCGAAATGGGGTTCTACCGGGAAACCATTGATTTTAGAGTTTTCGCCATTGGTTACTGGTCGAGCCACTGGAATGGAATGAGATAAGAATCTCTGGAGATCTTTCCTCTCCACTTACTCGTAACAGGCTTTCCCTCTTTAGAAGACTTCTGCCGAATGGCATAATTGTCCGAAACTCCGTTCCTCGATCTTCAAAGAAGACTGACTCCTCCTTCTCCTTTAGGATAGGATCATCGTTGGTCCTTCTTTCACTAATGATCTCACCATTCATTTTCTAGTAGTTTCGCGCGAACGCGCGAGGGACTATCCTTTCTATCGCTTGCGCTTGCTTTTAACTCTCAAAACAACGGGCTCTCTCTTCTATAAAGCGAAGCAAAGCGCATGGCGCTGAAGTGAAGAAAGCTCAATAAACACACACGAACACGATGCAGGGCATAGCATAAATGATACCGCTGATCATTTCATAAAACATATATGCTTGACCTTTCTCGATGCTTTGGGGTGACTCACCATCTCAACATACATAAGCCCAGCAGTGATCGATGACAGAATGGTACGAACAAATCAAAGTCATTGGATTTGGTAGTTCTCCATTGACTTCTCTCTTTACCCCTTTGCATATGTTCCTAAAAGGGTGTGCACCTCCAGATGGGCGGGGGCCGGCCTCCCACTCTCTTATGCAGCATTTATTAGCTTAGCTGAGTTAGGCTTTTGCGTACCCATTAGTACTCGTCCGTGCCACCTTGTGTAATGCATAAAACCAAATCGCTGACCGGTGGGGACTCTCCCATCAATGAATGAGGTGCTTTTTATGCACTCCCCAATTTTCTTGGTTGGTGGAGATCTCGACCTCTTCCGAGCCAAAGCTAAAAAGGAAGTCGGAGCTTGGTCCATATCGAGAAAAAACGTTCGTAATGAACGGATCTCCGATGGTCGAGCCCGCCAAGGACACGGAACTCAGCGCCACCTACCCGGGCCAAGGTACTCAACCTTTGGTTGGAAAGGGTCTTTCATGTGAATTGCGAACAACCCACAAGGGTGGTATGAATGAAACATAGTTTGAATAGGGGCAAGTCTAGAGCTGTGGTATGGAAAATAGATGATAAAAAAAACCTAATCTCTTTACTTAGTCAGAGTCATTGTTTTACCGTTTCTATCTGCATGACTGCTTTCTTATGATGAGTAGTGCCCATCACTCGCCTCTCTGTCCCTGTATGAAGGAGCATCCACTGCGCTTACTAGTGGGTATGATGAAAGTCAAGAGCGGGTCTCTCAGAAAAAGGACCTTATCTGTATCCGTCTCTGTTACTCGAACTAGCCACCCCGTCGGGAACCGTGTCCCCTTTTCCCCTGCAATGAAGGGCGGATGGCTTAGCCTTGCCTTTTGAAAGAAAGAAGAAAATGGAAAAAATTCCTTTGAAGGAAAAAAGAAATAGGATAAGATAGCCACACCGACGCACAGAGAATAGGGATGCATTGGAGACGAATAAGGGCAGAAACTGACATGACATATATCTTTCCTGCTCTTCTAGTTAGCGCGTAGTGGGAATAGCCCCTTCCATTGCCTGAAAGCCAATAAAGAAAGAGTGCCTCACGTTCCACTGAACGCTGGGGAAGGAAGTGACATAGTTTTTTTACGAGTAGTAGGGGTATGCTTTATCTATCTTATTGGCTTAAGCATCCTATTATTCTTGATTTTTATCCCATTCTAATCAGATTTTCAACATTAGCACAAGAGCAGATAGGATGGAGACGAGTCTCAACAAGCAGGGCAGGAGAGATTACCTGCTCCGATAACAACTGAAACTTTTCCTATTCGTGTAGCCAGGAGGAATGCAAAGATGCCCCGTTCACTTGAATAGGAACTGGAAAGACTTAAGATACGAATTAGAATAAGCAGTACTTTCTATCCTTCGGACCCTTGCTTTGGGGGATATCACTGCCCGAGAAGATAATCTGCAATGACATTTGAATAATCCAAGGGCAACTACTGGCTCTGACGCCTATCTGCTGTTGAATAACCAACCGGTGCCAGTTCTTTTTGGTACTATTAAGATTTTCGGACACAACAACCAGAAGCCATATCTTTCGAAGGAAATGAAACTTATAATGATATAATGAAGTAAAGAAATATAGAATTAGAAAAAGCTAGAGCTGGGTATAAAGGCTTACGACCTGGAGATTCTTAGCTTGTTAGACACAATCTATGTTACTAGCTATTCAGTGGATTCCTAGCCCTTGACTCATGGTAGAGAACACCAAAGGGTACTGCTCGCTTTGTTTCTCTTTATGTGGGGACGAGAACAAACTGACTATAAATCTGCAGAATCCACTACCCGCTCCTGCTTCTTGGTCACCAGAATCAACTGTCTCTACCTGTGCTCGGGATTCGGGTTCACCTAGGTGGGAAACTAGCTCTCTTTATGTGTAGATATGGCTGGTGAAACTGTTGGACGAACAGGACTCGTCTTTCATGCGGGCTTTATCCATACCACAGGGATTCTAGAAGTGTACTCTTATTTAACGAAAGTCTTGAGAGCGATGGATGCAATACAAGAGTCCTTCCTTTTTAAACCTTGAGGGCGAGTTATAAAGTCAATAAAAAAAGCAATAGGGAAAGGTCCCCCACCTATAAATAAGCCTATCCCCTCGCTTGATAATACTTCCAACGATAGAACGAATTGAAAGCTAGGACGGATTGGAACGATTAGAATCCTTAAGGAATGCTTACCGAAGCGAAATGTTAACTACTTGAATAAGAAGACCGGTGGGATTGAAAGAAGTACCAAAGGCCGATGAAACGGTGTCAAATGGGTTGATACCTTCGCCCACCGTCTTGCTTGTTTTCGGGCAGGAAAAGCATGAAGTAAGCAGTAAACAATGAATGAAAGTCTGTAAGTAAGTACGCATTTAGCGATGGGAAAGATTCCATAGATAGAGTAAGAAAGGGAGTTGAACCCAGTCCCAGCAGGGTAAGAATAAGGGAATTCGACTAGTTCTGTTAGCAATTCAATCAGCCTTAGCTAAGACATCTCCTGCCGCTTTCAACCAATCTTCCTCGAGAACTAGTTCTGTTTGCCGGAAGTACGGTAAGTGTGAAGCCGGGGTGGCATAGACTCTCCCTTTCTCCCTCATCTCATTCCTTATTCGCAGGATAAATCCCAGTATGAAAGAAGCATTACGCTTTGGCTGTCAGTTTCTCTCCCTCGAGAAAGGCAGTTCAGTGGGACTAGAGGGAAGGGGATACCATAATTCAACTCTGCTACAGGCTATTAAGTGCCAATTCAACTCTGCTTTTCAGCATTCAATGAAGTCAGCCTTGCTTGAAGGGAAGATAGTGAAGATGGATTGAGAGCTGGATGCTTACCTTCCTTTCCTTTTTCCCCTCTCTCGCCGCTTTCTTCAGCCAAGACTCTTTCACCTCACCCTACCAACTCCTTTTCAATCCGGATGTCTGCAGAGATCCCAGACAGGAAAAGACTCCCTTCGGGATTTCCGACAAGATTCAAATCCATCTTTCTTCGGGATTTTGGGCTTACTCTTCTTTTCCTTCGGGGCCTTATGTTTCGAAAAAGAGTCCCCACTCGTACTGTATGTATTGACTGCCTGCCTCAATGCCCGCTGACTTATTGGTCACTTTACTGAGTTCCTAAGCACGAGCAAGTCAGATTTTTAGCCCCAACGACAAAGGAACGAGCATTTTCGGGGACTTTCTTTCGCGATAGGCCGGGTTAAGGCGGGATCAGTAGCGAGCTTACCTTCCTATATATATATATGATATATGATAATCTAAGGGTCGCCTAATCCCACAAGCGGATTAAACCTTTTTTTTTTAAGTAATTACACAAGAGTGTCATGTCCTTTCTCCTCCCTGACTCCCATATTATGGAATCTCCCCTAATTCACTTGGGTAAATACAATAACTAGAATCTTCCCCTCCTTTTTTACCTTGGAAACTCTATTAAGGGAAATGCAAAGTAAAATATTCCTATCCCTCCTCAACTCCCCTAATCCCATAATCCTGTAATACCACTGTTTCTATACCTGGAATTTCCTGAGTTTTGGCCGCAGGGAGAAGCTACGGCTAGCGCTAGCGCGCTCAATCGTAGCTTCTTCGGTAAAGTGCTGAGCTCCTTCACGTGCGGCTAAATGAGCTCTTGTTGCTTCCTCTGCCTACTCCTTGCGCTAAAGTACGGTAAACTGAAAACCATGCCCAGCAAACAGAACTAAGTGCTTGCTTCTGCCCCTCAATGATAAGCTTTCTTAAATGAATTCTTTTCCCGGTACACGGAACTTCAAAGGAGGAAGCCCACCAAGCGGAACTGCACTATCAATAAGTGGGACACCCAGTTTCAGTGGCGTGGACCGTAGAGGTAGGGGCAATAGAGAAAGCAGCAGATCCGGAGCAGGGGCGAGCGAATCCATAACCACTAGATCGATGGATTGAGACCCCCAGTGAATGATCCAACAGTTCCATCTCCAGTAAAAGCATAAGAGGTGCATCTGATCGGGTAGCAGTGGGAGAGAGGAAGAAGAGGCACCCACTAGAGAACAAATGATATGGCTCGTTCGTATAGGCAGATCAAAAGTGAATGCCTATGTGCCAAATAGCGTGACTCAAGAGAGAATTGCAGCATGTCAATCAAGGTCCGGATCGAATCGCATTGAGAAGGAAGGGAGACAGATCTCAATGTCATGATAAAAGGAGCGGGGACGGGCGTCAGAGAAAGCTGGTAATCGAATAAGTAGTGAGTAGTAAGGCTGACGGTGAGTAAAACGAACAAGCTGGGGGCTATTGAGCTTGTTGAACCAGTGAATCTTTCGGTCCGGCCTTCCAGTTACGAAGCGGATTGTGTTACACCCTTCTGTTCATCTCATCCCAGTTGTAGTTGATCCAATCGATCCAGAACCTGCGGTAGTTTAACTAGTGAAAGCAAGGCCGGGAAAGAGGAAAGCAATTCCCTTCTTTCGGTAAAGAATTTCTTTGAACTTCTCTTCTGTGAACTGCAATTCTTATTTTCACTTTGTCTACCATCGGCTGAGGGCATCCCTTCTCAGCTTCCCTTGTTTTGTCTGTCATCGTATTTGACTTTCTCGATATGAGTCGAGTGACTTCGTACCATTGAATAGTATAACATCACTCTTACCAATACTTCTTTCCTTGATTGCCTTTCTTACTGGGGAAAGTGAACTAATGGAATTCTCTATCTCCTCTAGAGCGCAATAGAATTCAATTAGTCTTTCTCTCCCGCATTGCTACTTATGGCTAGCACAGGAAATTTCACTCACTGTATTACCTAGCTGATTGCACATTAGTACAGGTATTTATCCTGCCTTTGCTTTGAAAGTCTTTCTGTTCCTGATTGAACTCCTTCATGCCATTGATTGATGACTTCGTATCTTGTGTAAGAGATATTCCATCAAGTTTATAGAGACTGAAAGCTGCCTAAACTGGATCAATAGAATAGAACACAGGTAAGGACGAATGCGAGAGAATGAGACTCGTAGGTAGTATTTGTTACTTGCACCGGTCGTTACACCGACGCCAAATTAAGGCCGACATGGAGCCATGCGCATGATTCCAAGAGTCAAACGAGGCGAAACTTAATAAGAATAACCAGTAATGTAATGTCACGAATGGATGAAGCAAGCACTTTTAGATGGTATCGATCAGAGCCAATCAACCCTTTTCCCTGATTATCGTCACTTAAATCCCACTAGCCGAAATAGAATCCGTCAAGTAAGAGATAAGCCAGAGATCCAGATCATTAGAATACGTCACCGGTCCGAGACGAGATGGGCCTTCTCGCGAAAAAGAGTAGGTTATTCCTATCACTAGGAGCAGTAGCGCTAGCGGCGCAGAAGGATAAAGTAGCTAAGCGCTAAGAATCCCTCTAGATAGTTTCCAGCTGAGGGAAATTGGCTTAGATTGGTCTTAGCTTCGACTCGTAGTCTTCGACCACTCTTCTTCTTCTCCCCGAAGGTTGCTTGCTTCCATTCAGGTAGCTATTGCTGAGAAATGGCCGAAAAAAGGAAAGTCTTATTCCACTTGCTTTCTCGCTTGACTTGAAAACTGGAAAAACGGCAGCTATCGGAAAGAAAACAAACAAGGAGTTTACTACGCAGGCTTTTTTTTATAGAGAGAGTCAGGGGCCGGAAATCTTGGGATCAAAAGGTTGTTCTAAAGGACTGTAAATCCTTGCTCCTAGGATCCAAGAAGGGGTTTTTGGTTTATAAATTCCTAATTACATAACTTACTACCCTACTAGTGTAGTGTCTACTGACTGAGTCGTGAATTAGATTGGATGGGCCGATGGAGAATCAAATTAGGAGTTGTGGAAAGGACTTAAGATACTATGTATCAAGACTCGCGATAGGATTTGAGTGCTCAGTCATTCAATATTTGATGGGTGATTTTTTCTTATAGAAAAAAAGGTAGCTTGCTTACGTCAGTGCTTGTGCTAAGGGATGACTTGGTTGCTTTTTTTTTTTATGCCCATACTATTGTTTCGATAGATCCCGGGATCAATACAAAAAAAAACCTATGAATTAGAGTAGAGCAGTTGACTCCATTGACCGAGTATAGGCGCCATTCCGCCCGCCCGGATTGGTTGTTGGGGAGACTGAGCTTGATTGATATGATGGAAGAACCCCCGACGGCTAGGCATTTGGTCCTCCCTACCGGTGCATCAATCCAGCGCATTTAGACCTGTCCTAGCGGAATGGACAAAACCAATAGAACTTGATTACTTCAAGAAAAACCTCCCTATGAAAGCCCTGTTGATAGATTCAGGCAAGCAAATATCAGACCTAAACCCGACTAGCTTCAGTTGCCTCCCTCTCTAAGAAAGTATTAAACTCGTTCTTTCACTCAGACTTGCTCCTGCAGTGGTAGTCATCGGTGGCATATTGCCTAGAAGCGTCATCCTCGTTGATTGGGAGAAGTTCTCGATTGGATCGGATCAGAAATCCTTTTTTTGATTCGGTATGGATAAAGATCCAGTCATGAGCGATAGTTCCAAGTAAGGCTGACTACCGCTAAAAGTCAGGAAAAAAAGGTTTATGGATGAAAGATAAGTGGGACTTTCAAGCAAGGCCGGCATGGGCTACGCGGGCCCCTAAGACCGTCCAATATCAACTATCGATCTTGGTTCCGCGTATCGCGCTTTATCGGGTGAGAGCAAGCAGGCCCACAAGATGTAGGTGCCATTTGTGGCAAAAGCGAGGAACGAGTGACCGCAAAACCGCACCCTTGTCTAACGGATTGGGCTAAGAGAGGGGGAAGAGTTAGTCTTTCTGCCATCGATTACAGGCAAAGCACTTTGTGAGCATATATATCTGGTCATCCCTTTCATTTGAATTAGGAATCTCACATCCCGATCTCTTTTTCCGCCTTTCCTGTCTTTGTTAGTCTTTAACCTTCTCTTAAGTCAGCCTAACAATAAGAAAGAAAGAGGGTTTTCCCCCTGTCGACTGGCAGGACTGGTTACTTATAGCATTCCCCTCAGCTAACTTCACTCACTTGAAAGCTTGAAAAAAGTTTTCCCTATAATCTATAAAATAAGGCATTCATGAGCTTACCTGTAACCTGTAACTGGACTAACCTCGCCTTGCCCTAACTCTGCTCTGGACAGCTTATTGCTCTCTCTATTTACTTTAAAAGCGGATGGGACTTGACTTCTAGGGCTTGAAGCCTTCTCTTCTCGCTCATTCCCGACTAATGGCAACCTTCACTAGTCCGGTATTCCATTTTTTAACCAACTTCCATTTCAACCCTCATCAAATCCAGATACCAATCCAATGAGTTCGATCCATTAGGTTCTTCGATTTGTTCAGAAAAGAAAGGAGAGACAAGAAAACATCTTTGATTACGATTAAAAAGAACAATCTCAAATAGACCAAGATCCAATTTCGGGTCATTTCTTGGTGAACATATTCTGCCTCTCTTCGATCCCTTCATTTATGTGCCAGAATAAAGAGAGATTTGGTAGGAAAGTGGAAGAGACTTTTTTGTATATTAAAATCAAAGGGAGCGGGAAAGCTGCAGTAATTCTTTGGAAAAGCCCGGTTCTCTTTGTCTTCGAGCTTTCATTCCTCAATCCACTGTTTCGTTCCTTCATATACCTCCCCACCAATAGATAGAGACAAATGGGAATAACCGAACCACGTCTACAAAATGCCAGTACCATGCAGCTGCTTCAAAGCCAACGTGATGCTCCTTGGTCAGATGACCAAGATATTGGCGAATACCACATATGATCAAGAAAAGAGTACCTATAATCACATGAAAACCATGAAAGCCAGTTGCTAAGAAAAAGGTAGAACCATAAATACTATCCGAAATAGTGAAGGGTGCTTGATAATATTCCATTCCTTGAAAGCCAGTGAATACTAGAGCCAGTGAAACGGTTGCTACTAAAGCGTAAACTGCTCGTTTTTCCTTCCCCGCGAGTATAGCATGATGAGCCCAAGTTACGGCTGCTCCGGATGAAAGGAGAATAGGGGTATTAAGAAATGGGATTTCCCGAGGATCTAAAACCCCAATCCCTTTTGGGGGCCAAATACCCCCGATCTCTACCGTAGGTGCCAAAGAAGAATGAGAAGAAGCCCGAAAAAAAGCAAAAAGGAACATAACCTCCGATACGATGAACGGAATAGAACCATATCGAGGTCCTAATTGTACGACTTTGGTATGATGTCCTTCCAACGTGGATTCACGTAGAACATCGCGCCACCATACAAACATGGTATATAGGAGAAATATTAGGCCCAAACTGAGAAGTGTTGCACCCCCTTGAAATGAGTGCATGTACATCACACCTCCTACGGTGGTTGCCAAAGCTCCGAGTGAACCCGAAATAGGCCATGGACTTGGATCTACCAAATGATAAGAATGCCTCTGAGATTCAATCATAAACCACTTTGCCTCGGTTGTATGTAAACCCCCCTTCACCCCCACCCCCTAAAGTGGTAAAGAAGGGCTCTTTTGGGTCTTCTTATATTTCTATCTGACAGGACAAAGAAATAGGAAGGGATGGTTCTTTCATTGCATTGATAGAAGTCTAACTAGAAAAAGATCTCTCTAACACTTTGAGAAGAGAATCGTTGGTTTGACCGACGAACTACGTGGGAAAATGGACCTTCTTTCTTTGATTTTCAGCAAGCATTTTTTGAAAGTAACAATTCTATTCAGTTCGGTTTCGGAAAACTTGCTGGTCGCGGATTAGTGCGTTCTGCGCCGCCGGCGGCGCAGGTTGATCTCTCTGGTGGAGGCTGCATTCATTTATTCAACTTGACACGTGGGAAGGGCTGACTCTCCTAGTGGCTCGGCTTGGTCTCGCTCCCTTCCTGCACTATTCCTCCCCACTAAAAAGAGCGATTGATAATCTCGATAACCTTTCTTTCTGAACGCAAGACTACCCCTCTTCCCGAAAGCTTCGCGGGGCGATTTGAAATGGCCGTACTGTACTGGTTGGACGATGGCACAGCAGGACCCTCGTATGAAACCCCACCGAGCTTCCTTGCACTATGTGGAACGGACTATTCTCGGATTGGACACGCCTATAGCTAAAGGAACGTACAGCGAGCCGTAGCGGGAGGGAGGCCAATGTCCCGTCAGATACCACGGCCCACGGGCAAGCCAGCGACCTTCACCTCCCGCAAGTCCCTTCGGTCTCCTTTAGCTCTGGTGGGCGTGGTTCTGTAGTTCTTCTGTTCTGGCCTTCCTTCATGTCGTAGCCTTAGCTTATCGACGGGTCTTGCAATACATACAGCATTTTCTTTGACTCATCCTTGGATAAGAACGTTCTTTGTTTGAGTTTGAAGTCGTTACCTTGCGGGAGCCACCTGGGCGAGACCCTTCTCTCCTTTTTTATTTCCATCCATATATATGGTATGTTGAATCACTTGTGAAGTCGACTTTACTTGACCGTGTCTGCTTCAACTTCACCCTAGACTCGTGTCGTGTAGCAAGACTAACAAGTGGTCGAGTGAATTTATGAACGAACGCTATTATAAAAGAAGCAATACCATTCTTATTTTTTTATTCTTCCTTGGCCGTGTGGAACATGGATTAGCATTATGTCATTCCTACAAGTGATCACCCATCCAGGATTTGAAGAAGAAGCGCCATATGAGGACTTCGAGATCAAATATAAGATGTTTCTTTCCATTCCTCGTGAGCCACTTATTTCTCCGAAACAAGAGAGAAAAGTGATTTTCCTCCTTTTTCCCAATAAGTCGACGGCGTTACACCATTGGGATACTTCGAATAAACTAGAGTACATATAGGATACACCGGTGCTAAAACCTTTTCTAAAGATATCTTCCAAACTGTTGGGGTCGTTGCTCCGGATTTTGTTCCCCCGGTTTGAAACCAGTTGGTTCCGTAGTTTTAGAATTCTGCTGATCCCAAGTACTCCATCTCCATCATTGCATATGGGAATATAGAAAGTAAAGAGGAAAAGGCATGACCAGAAAAATTGTGTGAAATAAGTGAATTTATCCAGTTGAGGCATGATTGATTGAGAAACAATGATTCCCTCCGGACAGAAAGAGAGTCCCTTCATGTCATGTAGGAGTCTTGAAGAATTCATTCTATTGAGTTGTGGTTGGTTGTTGACCAACAAACAGAAAGGATGCATGGGAGAAAGAGAAAGATGCACAAACGAAAGGAAGAAGGGCGACTTCTTTGATAGATTCTGTCCAGCCCAAATCTCTTTTTCGTTTCATACGAAATTTCTTACATATCTCGTTGGGGAGTCGAAGCCACACAAGAACGACCAACTCTAACTGTTGAAAGCGCTGGCGTTCAGTTTGGTTGCGTGCTTTCCCTTCCTTTCTGTGGTATCCCGGCCTGGTAGCATGGTTAACGGTAGCATGTTTGCTAGTCTTGTCGGACTAGGAGCTCTACTAGGCTTGACCGTGGGAAATTTACTTATTCTTGCTCAAGTCAAGTGGAATCAGTTTCATTTGGCTCTAGACTACGATTCGATAGAGAACGATTTGGCACATCTTCGATTTCCTGGTATTAAAGTATTCCGGCTTGGTTTTATTTGAGTTCAAGATATTCGGCATAAGCCGTCTTTGCTTTTGCTCTTATCGATGTGATCCTTGTCTTTAGCTTGGCACCTGGGCGGCTTGCTTACCTACCTTATTACTTTCCTACTTTCTGTTAGCACGCATCCAGTGACCGATGAATCTGTTGTCGGAATAAGCGTAAGCGCAGCAAGAGAATTCGCTGCTTTTGTGCCTAAAATCCCGACTTAAAAAAGCGTGATAACTGGGTTGGCTTTCAAAGAGAGAGACTCTCACTGGATTGCTTGCTCAGTTCCTCAATCAAATTTCCCATTTGACTTCCTGACATTTTCAAGAGCTTGAATAAAAGAAAGGCCTGCTTACCCGCTTCAACTTCAAAGAGGATTTATCACGGGATTGGTGTAACTGTATTTCTCCCACTCGATGGATTGCTCCTATTGACCCAGCTGTCTTACTCGCTGTCTAGCCCGCTCTCCCTTACTTTCTTTCTCCCTAGCTTGAAGGAGGGAGAGGCTGACCCCTAAAACTAGATGAAGAGAAGGCAATGCCTCCTCGTTCTTCGTTTTCGATTTGCTTGTCCATTTTTTCATTTTCACGTGAAGGAAGCAAAGCAACCTTAGTCTTAGTCTGCCCTATCTTTTTTTTTCGAATATCCCTTTTCGAAGCTTCGAGCCAAGGCAATCCGGAGACCAGTACGGACAGCCCAAGCCCAGAGTTCAGCAGTCAAGTTTGTAGCAACTCCAATTCTAGCTGCATAACCTCGAAGCCAGACGCCCTATCTTCCTCGATCCCACTCATGTTCGGATTCACTAACCATTCCCTTTATCTTTTTGCATGTATGATTTCTTGGTCGGTCGCTTCCTTTCGCTTTCATGCGGAAGGCCCCCTACCGGCCAGAAAGAAAGAATTGTTTTATATAGTATAGAGCGTAGCGTTGGCTATGGTGCCATTTGCGAAGAAATGAGTTTATGCGCTTTCTTTACTACTACGCTCTTTCTCCCGTCTCGGACGTGATTCGTATTTTATGCTCTTATCGGATTGGATGCTTGATTCCTTAGCAGAGCTACTGATTTTAGATGCGGAACCAGAGCAGAGCTAATGGCTCACTTCACTACCTTAAGCCCAAGCTGGGACATTCTCTTAAGCTTAAAAAGAGTCTTTCTTTCCTGGGATAAGTTGAACTGTTTACTTCTATTTGAACTACTCCGAATTCTTTTCACTCTTTATGACACTAGTTCAGCGGCATCTATCTTGCTCAGTTGTCTTCCTTTGGTCTGTTGATACTATCTTTCTCCCTCGGAAAACCGGAACTTGTAAGCAGAGTTATTCCCCAACTAGGACTTGCGGGCGAGCTACCCTCGGTTTAAAGCCCTTTCACCTGGTTCTATTAAAAAATAGATTTCCCGATGTGATTACTTTCTTTTTACCCGAGGTTGAATCAATTGTTTCAGCTCTGGTTCAAATGGTTTCAGGGGTTGGTTAGGAAAGGCTTATCCGCTGTTCTAGAGTCGTGTTAGGTGGGAATTCTTTTTTTTTTCCGTGGTGAGGTTGACGTTCAAGAGAAAGAGATTCATATTCAAGTTCCCCCAGGCCAAGGGGGGGCAATCAAGCCTTTTTGCTTCATCCCGCCCAAAGTTAGTCGGAATTTTGGCAATAAGGAGATTGGTTAAAAGAAAGCCTTAAGCGCAAGCACTAAGGGAATCCCATTAGAAATCATTAAATTAGCATTAGCAAGGACGGTTGGTAGTTGGTAAACTAAAGAAGAACTAGGCTATGGCTCAACTTGCTGCAAGTCTAGACTCCCCAGCCTAAGCCTTCACATCCGAGGATGGGGTCCCCAACGCCAGAGGAACGCTTTCTTGGTGGCAGAAGTGCCATAAATGCCCCGGCTTTTACAGCAAAGCAGACCAGGAATTCTCAGTCTTTTGGGGAGCAACTGGGGAATTGTATTCACTACTTCTTATGCCTGAGTCTCATTCGACGGATGGTCGGTATCGCACCTCAAGAAGGCCAACTTCATTACTTACAAATCGGCTTTGAGAGCCCTTGGCTTGGCGCGGCAAGTCAATCCTTTCTCTTAGTGAACCTTGACTGATCTTTATCTTATTTATATATAATGAGTACATGTGCCGCTTTGAGTGCGATGGAAGCAGTTGATTAGGCAGGCCCTTCGCCGCTTTTTCGGATTCGATCCGCTTAGATAGATTATGAATTTGATTTCCGAGGAAAAGACTCTCAGTCCTCTCCTTTCAGTCGAGTGACTTCGTTCCTCTGTGAACGGCTAGGAGTTAAAGAGTAGGACAGTCTCATTATAGAGATGCTGCGAGACAAAAAGTCTTGTCCAAGAGGCCTAATTTCGTATCGAGAACGGGCCTTGGGACCTTGTTGCCGGTCTTTCTCTCAAAACGAGAGATCCAGTGCTCTAAGCTAGTGAATATGAGACTAGTGCCTGACTTCCCGGACATGTGGACATGAAAAAGAAATTGATCGAGGAAGATTCAAATTCATACTTTAATCCCGCTAGCGCAAGCCAAGACAAGCAAAAGGCTTATTCATATTCATAATATATATATATCCTAGTTCTAGCTTAGTCTAGCCCAGACCTTTCTAATACATAAGATGTCATAAATACATAATAAGACTAGGAATCTCGATTAGAAGACTTGCTCCCTACCGGCTACCTGTGACTGGCTGAGAGATTGATTTTCCTTGTACCGCTTTCGGGAATAGAATGGAATCCGGGATCAAAGGAGATTAGGGGACTGACCCGAGCTATAGACAAAGAAGGACTTTGATAGATAGAATAAGGCACTAAGACATCAAAAAAAGGGCTACTTCACTATGAATGGTAACATATGAATTGAAACTAATGCGACGGGTGTAAATTACCAAAAACTACTCGACCACTAACTCAGTCCCGCGGGACATTTCTAACACAAGGCCGAAGATGGATGCGAAGAATATTTTACTCTC
>JAUAMA010000011.1:180000-197500 GCA_030819835.1 Acmispon strigosus
GCTCTTTATCTTGTTGCGTCTACTGCGTCTTTAAAAGCTTCTCCAACTTCAGGCATTGAATAAGTCATTGTTATCGTACATTCTTCCCTACGTGCGGGTTTCCAGACAGAAAGATTCTCTTTAGTCATTAGGGGAGAGTTTTTGCATTCCCCGCTTTGCTTTCTTCGGACCGGCAGTCTTCAAAGTGACGTCAACTCCAACCATCGTCAGAACAGTCGATTCGTTCCGTCATCACAGATTAAATCATATTACAAACCCGTGCTCATACGTGGATTCATTCTTGATCAGAAGGTAGTCTAGATTCATTGGTCAGGGTGATGAAGAATTGATCGTAGGATGAGAGGTGATGAAGCAATTTTATATCCCAGATGCCCTCAAGGGTACGGGAAAAATGTCAAATTTAGGATTCAAAGAAAGTCGCTCGTTCCAATCTCTATTGAAAGCTTGCCCGCCCTATAAGATAAGAAGGGAAGGTCATATTCTAATTTTCTAGTTTCAGAAAGCCTTTCTCGAGGAAGTCCACCCTTTGAGGTTGGTAAGTCCCATTGACTCATCAAGGTTCAGTAAGCTGTCTATCCGTCTGACACCTTTACTTCATCGCCTTGCTCGCGTCAGTTTCAACATAAGACGAATGATATCTTATTTCAACGAGGTAGGGTGGGGCTGGTTAGAGCTTTGTGGTACCCCATAGTCTGTCTAGTGTAGATGGAAATGTTACTTCGAGATATGATCTTTCATTTGATTTAATTTATACAAATTATCACGCATAGTCTAATACGCCGTTGGGCGAGAAGGGCTACTGGTCATCGCAGGAACTAAACTCCCTAAGACCTCATCCAGCGTTATCGGGAAATCCGCAGAAGATCGGCTTTGATTGTCGTCTTTCGCTTTTGAAACATCTGAGATGATGACTGTGAATATTGAATGTTTTCCCTTCGTTTACTAGTTTACTAACCTCAGAGGAGGGGATAATAATAAAAACCACCGAATGGAATACAAGAGCACGCATTCGACTAGCATCCTGCAACCAAGTATAGGCAACCTAGCTGCTTTCCGGAAAAAAGGGATCCTCTCGCTCAATCCAATAGAAATTGTTCCTAGTCTTGTGATGAGCTTGAAAACAGGCCTTGAAGCATGGGCGGTGCTAGGGATGCTCTTACAACTCAACAAAGCGGGCATTTTCATGCGGAAATTGATAGGGCAAGAGCTGAGGTAAGTGCATCTGATTCTTCCTTTGGGATGAAAGTCAAGGCTAGCAGGGATTGTCATTCATCCGGATACAATCTTCTTCTCTTTTTTCAAGTCTTGTTAAAGAAGCAGCTGCCGCGGTTCCTTCTCATTCTTCAGAGTCTGCTAATCGGAGAGCTCATATATAGATTCCCGATGAAGGGATTAAACCGGTAACCCTCTCTGAAAAAGATGTTCAATGTTTGCTTGTTTTTAAGCGCTGTTGGGGAGTCGATCTTTGCAAATCGCCATAATTGGAAGTGACCATCTCTCTGTCCCTATCTCCATTTAGATTAGAGCGAAGAAGTACCGCCTGCACCCCTTTTTTCTATCGAACCCAATTTAGCAGGCAGGATCGAAGGGGGTCGTTCCCTTCTCCTTTTGAGATCTTTCAGAATATCTCCTACATATAGTACCTTATGAGTGACCATTGGGATGATTGTTCCCGTTTCAAGTAGAACCGATTCCCTTTCGCAGCCTCCGTGGGTGCCCGATCAAATCACCTGCTAGACAGGCCTCCAAGCTCGATCTCTATGTTGCTATGAGAGACTTTCCATCCGCTTTACCCGTCTACATTTCCGAAAGGGGTTAAGAAAGAGAGTAATACCTACGTTTCGGATACGCCTAACCCAACCACATGAATAAACTAGGGCACAGGAACCCAACAATTGGTTGATCGCTCTCCCGCTTCTTTTAAGGTTGCAGCTCTTTGTCCCGCAGTAAGAGGAGTCTACGCAGGAAAGGTGCCTATAGACAGTGCAGTCTCAAGGTAGATGGATGAGTAAGAAAAGGCCGTTGCAGTCTTTGGCGCAGTCAGGATTACCCCGGATTCAGCCGGGTTAGGAGCAGCTGTCGTTGCAGCTGTAGTTTCGGGAAAGGTGTCTCACTGGTTAGCACCTGGGGCTAGGGCTGTTTCAGTAGGTTCGTCACGAGCTACATTCATTCCCTTATCTATCTATAGAAAGAAGAAGTTTCATCTTACACAACGTCCAGACATGGTCGAATATGAGAAATAAATCCTAAGGTCGCAGCGGGAGTTGAAGTCTCGAAAGAAGAAATAGGCAAGTTGGGATCGGATGCCCCAGTCGCAGTATAGGCATACATAGACAGTTCCGTCTCAAGGGACGTTAGCAATAGAAGTGGAAGTCTTAGAACAAGGACAGGGCCGGGAAAGGAGTTTGCTCCATAAGTAGAAGTAAAGTCTCCCGGATATCTAGTTTAACTAGCAAGTTTCGGAAGGAAGACAGAACTAGGCCTCCGCCAAGTGATGCCCCAAGGAAGTAAAGGAAGTCTGAGGAAGAAGCACCTGTGTTCCCACCTGCTTCAGTAAAGGCCGTTTCACAAGGACCTGGGCTTGGGGAGTAGGCTGTTTCTCCCGTTGTTTTCGCTGTAGTTTCGGGAAAGCTAGATTACCTAGTTTCTCGGATAGATGACTCAAATCCAAATCTAGGGCTTTCCACTGAACCTTCTTTATACCGCAAGCAAAACTGTTTCAGTGCTGTTAGCTTATCCTTCCCCTCCTATAACAATCTTATATTTCCCAGAGAGATAGATTCAATAGTACCTCGACTTGAAAGGATCGGAAGTCGGACCAAGGTTGGTTGCTTGTCCCGCAGTTTGGTCCGCAGTCTTTGGAGCTGCCGTTGCTGGAATAGGGGTTGTTGCAGTAATAGGTATCCCACCTGTTTGTTCTGTAAAGATAGAGATAGAACTAGAACAAGGGTAGGAAGTACCTTCACTATAGAAGTAAGTTCTGCTTATGCTTCCCGTTCTACATCCGGAAAGTTCGATAGAAAGCTTTATCTCAAGTCAGTCGTCTGGAAAGAGGGGATAAGAGTCCCTCCGTTAAGGCTGTAGAAGTCTTTGGAGCTGGAGTAGATGTATAGGAATCTCCTACGATAAAGTAGTCGGAAAGAGGTCTCACAAGATCGGGAACACTTCACTATGATAGGCTTATGCTTAACCTAACGGGATTGATTCAGTTCTTTAGCTTTAAGCAGTCGCTGCAAGGGGTCGAGGGTATTAGGTTTCGATGTTAACACGCAAGGTCGGGATCGGACGATGCATGGTACCCATTGATAAAGGTATTAGCTTCGTACACACCGCCATTTCATATGAGCAAAGCGGATCTATCAGTCGACGAGTCGCCAGGTGAATATTGATGCACCAGTTTCTTTTAAGTAAGTCGAGGAAGTACCAGAATTATTCTATTCAACTAGAGAGGCAAACCCTTCTGGAACTGCTGGTTTCGGAGGCTAAGATGTTTGGTCCGCTGGCTTTGTAGTCGTGGGTCAGTCACAAGGATTGTTGGGCTAATTGCTTTCTCTAGCATATTTAGCAGTCAGGGATCGTCGACCCGGCTTTGACCCTAGAGCTACACCTCGCGATATGGCAGTTTCTTCTTCTTATGTTTCTGGAAAGTCATCGGGTAAGGCGGCAGTTGAAGCTTCAGCTTTCCCAGCTAGTTCTGTCTAAAGGAAGTCTGGGTAGGATGGTAAACGAGTTAGCTCCGTAAAGAAAGATAGAGTGAACACAGCGCCCGCAAGGGCTTCTGGGGAGGTTGTTTCGCCCGTAGTTCTTGCTGTTTCACCGGGAGTTGAAGTAAGAGGAGTTGTTGTCTAAAGTGCGTGCTTTCTATCGCGGAATCTGTATATTCATTCCTAGTTCAATTCTTCACATTCTATGTTACATTATGTCACTTTCTATGAGACTCTTTTTCTCCCTAGAGATATAATTCCTTAATCAGAGGCGTGGAACGGGATTAGTTGCCGAGTATGTGTTTGAGTCTCATTCCTTCTTTAAGTCAGTTGCACAGGAATCAGGGGAGTGGGCTGGTCTAGCAGCTGCCGTTTCGCCTTTCGTTGCAGTCGCGGGTGTTGAAAACTAGTGTGCCCACTTTATCCGCCTTGCAGCCTGTCAAGGGAGTCAAGAAGGACGACGAAACTTTTTTTTGTGGCCCATCATTTTTTAAACCCCCTCTTCTCGGGCGATAGGGGTTCCTCTTTAGACTCCGAGGCTCTAGTTTCTTTTCATCAGATGTCAGAATTTGCTTTTTCTTTTAAGAATGCATCTGGTTCTATCTTTCTTTCGCTAGTTAGTATACCTTTTAGTGATTGTAGTAATTCAGGTTTTATAGTACTTAGAATGTCTCTCTCATATTGAGCAATTTTGTCTAATGGCATTCGATCACAGAATCCATTGACAGCTGCATAAATGACTAGAATTTGTTTTTCAATTGGAAGTGACGCATATTGTGTCAGACTTGTCCCTCTATTGAGTAATGCCTGAGTCGCAGGATCAGTATTTTTGTAAGGGGGTTGTGTTATACGGAATTCCACGCCCTTCCAAAAAGACTTGAAAACTGCGTTGAGATTATTTTGAATCGCATTCTTTTCTATTGAAATTCGGTCCTTTCGATGAATAAAAAGGGCTAGAATAAGATAGAAATAATACATATATAGTAAGACTATAATATGACCTAATTTCTTTTTAGCAAAAAAATTATCAAGTACTAAAAAGAATTCTTCTTGCATTTCCATAAAAAAAGTAGTTTCCTTCCTTATCAGAGAGGGGCCCCTTCTTAGGCTTAGGGAGCGGGGCTTCTTTCTTGAAAAAGGGGAAGGAAGAATGGAAAGAGGGGTGTGGAAGGTCCGGAAAGCCCTCACTTTATTGATGGGAAATTTGGATCCCCTTTTATTTCCCCCCCGGTTCTGGTTCAGGAAAGGGTCAACGCAAGGATCTTACTTCGAAGCAATCTCTGGAGTTTTCCCTTATCCGAACGGGTCTTGCAAGAAAATAGGATTTCATATTGAGCTCCAAATATACGCTATTGGGATAGGATGGTTCCTACTAGCTCTCCCCCCTAAGAACCGCACGTGCGAGTTCCCCCGCATACGGCTCAAGTGGCGAGGTTTTGAAGACGCCCGCGTTCGAGCCCCTATCAGAGATGGAATTGGCGCGCGGGAGCGATCTTTGAAAGGTTCGCTAATCCTCGTCGCTGGGAGAGGAACGAATCCTTCGCGCTTGGTAAGCGCTTCGCTGTAGCCAAGCTTACTGCTAGCCTATCGCCTAGAGCCGACGCTTCCACCGCGACTGCTCGTCACTTCTGGGCGCCTTATTCCGTCACCCGAGATCCAAGTCAGCACCGGCAAAGATCTCTTGATTCCTCGCGGCCGGGCCGGCTTGGAAGCAAGCTACCTGTCGCCTATCTCACCCCCTTTTCTTATTATTAGTAAGATAGGTTGCCCCTTTCCCCCCTTTCTCTAAGAAGAAGGTAAGCATCCCTCACTGCCGATCGCCTTCAGCTGGGTGAGCCTTCGCTTTTTGGATCGTCTTCTGCCCAATGTCAATGTGGTACCCTCCCGTTTTTGGTTCCCATTGGGTTTACCTTGTTTACAGGTCGACCCCATGGCAGCAAGAAAAAAAGGCGATCTTGTGCTATACTCCGGTGATATCTTTCCTACCGAGGCACGCAAACCCCCATCGTGTCCCAGATCACATTCCGTAAATCGAAAGGGGAAGCCTACTCATCCATCAGCTCCTCTCGTAGATCGGTGCGGTTTTACGAAGCGTCTAAGCACAGTTCACTCGCGTTGATCAATCAAGAGCTTTGCCGCCACTCCTTAAGGTTACCTGTTGTATCAGACACTTCTTTGATTCTTTCCCACGCTTCATACCCCCCATTTCTTCTTAAGGTAAGGTAAAGGGCCAGGCATGGTGGGGTAGGAGCATTCTGCCGGCAATCTTTTTTTTTGGCTTGACCAAGAAGTCTTATGTCCTCCGAGTCGCACGGCGTTTTAACCGAAATAACTTCTTGCGCAATTCATGCTTTTCTGTTTTTATGACCAGAAATTGTTTCTTGATTTCCATTTCAAATTGTTCTCTGGACTTTTTATCAATATGAGGTGATCGTAACACAGTATATAAGACTCGTGATTCAGGCAATCCAATCTTCCGTGTGTAAGGCGGAAGCCCCCCTAAATGGTTTTCAAAAAATGGGTGATCAAAAGATCGAATCACTATGCGTATCTTGGCGGTCGTTACTTTTGGTGGTCTTTCTTTTTGGCTGACTCCTCTTCCTGTTCTATTGATAAGAAGCACCATAGATTAAGTAGTAGAGTTTTCATCCCGATTCACTACTCTGGTGAAAACCTTTTCCTTCAGCCTTTGAAAGGCATCCCCTCCCTCATGGAGCTCGTCCCTAAGGCGATAGAGCTCTCTTAAGGAAGGTTCCCCCTCTGATGAGGCCGCACGGGGATTGTCCAGGGCCCGCGCCCCCCTTCCCAACCAATCCCCTTCTGGATCAAGGGTGGCCATCCGCTGGATTATATCCACCTTGACCTCGAAGCGGTCCTGAGCGTCAAGATGGGCCAAGTTAATGTCCTCGGCAGATGGTTGGGCGTTGGATCTTAAGAGGCGTCCCCGTATAGATAGAACACTATCTCCCCCTATCATTTCATCTTCCTGATAGGGGTAGGGTACGACCTGACGAGATGGACCGGGAGCGACTGGATTCGCGGGAGGAACAGGCATTCCCTCCGGCGGCTGATTTACGCCGCTACTACGCCCGGAACTGTCCGAATCCTCCACCAAATCGGAAGTGTAGGTAAACAAATCCGAATTGGGTGTTTGTGATTCCGCCGAAGATTCCAGCAGCACATTGATCTCGAAGGAACTCTCAGTCCAGCTGGAGCTTGATTCCAACGAGTCGAAAGCGAAAGGGAGCCAAACCAGTGGCTCTATGTGCCAGCTGGTAAAAAATTTGTGCCATATTAAGAAATAGACAAAAGAGACAATCAGCCTGACTAAGGGTCGTAAAAGAGCGAACAACATAAAGTAAAAAATTCGTTTTTTTATGAATCCTCTCCCCTTTTTTCCCCGTCCAATATTAGTGATCGAGCACCAGTGGCGCTCCAGTAACCCACTAATGGAAGTTATTTTTTTTTTCATTTCCCAATCTGTCTTTGAAAAAGAGAAATTCAAATGTTATATAGAGTGGCCCGTCTACTTACTAACTCCTGGTATTTAGTCAGAGGGCATTCCACATTTTGGGCTACCGGCTCCGGAAATCTAATTCTTAAAACTATAGCTCCAATCATCACTCGATTGTTTTCCTTTTATACGCTATTTACTGTTCTTAAGGATTTCTGCTTCTTTCCGTAGCGTCTGCATTGCCGTTATTTAGTATATAGGGTTCGGACAATCAGCTGTTTTTGAAACTTACCGAATGAATGTCTATCTTTTTACCTTCGATTTCGCAACTACAACTCCGAACCTATATGAATGACAGGTCTTTTTTCACCACTCTAACTCCGATGTTCGACTTCTCTCTATATGTAATATATACGCAATAGTACAAAAAGAAGACGAACAGGGCATGACAGGGCACATTATGGTGCCCTATTGTCTCTACTTTCGTTTGTTGATATTGATGTTGTACTCGAGCGAAGTGCCCCATCCCTTTGAGGGGCACGAGCGGTTTAGTCCTTAGGTTACTGGAAGTTCTTTAAGGAGCTTAACCTCAAAGTTTGCACGAGCATGCAAATAAGGAATGTTGCTTTTTGCCTGAAAACATAACTCCTTGATTAACTATTAGCAGTTAAAGGATAAAGGAAGCGGGAGCTTCAGGACTGGACTCAGGAGTAAAGGCTGGTCCGATCCCAGCTTTTCATGATTCTTTCTAGCAGGGATCGGTTGTTCTTTCAATCTCTGTTCGAGATGGATTGGAAAACTACTCACCGAGTTGCTGAGGCCAGCTATGAAAGGGAGGGGAGGAGGGAAGAATAGAAAGGTCCTTTCAACCGTTTCCCAATGATCAACTGCTTTAGCGCTATCGATCATCTCTTAACGCAATTTCGATTTGGATCGCGTAAGGACCCAAGAATACCCTTTTTTTTTTTGGGGGGGTTAGTGAGTAGTAGTATAAATGAGAAAAGACTGTACAAAAGCACAGGGGCATACCCCAGGTTACAATACAACACCAACCTCGCTCAAGTTGGACTGGGTACTTACACTTTGTGTTAGTCCCCAGTCCAACTCAGGGATTACAAAATAGCTCTACAGATCTACCACGGCCAAAATACATCCTCTGAAATACCCCACGATCTTTGCAGCCACCTATTTTCCTGAGATGGTGAAAGACCATGTAGGGTATTACACTTAACCCTAATCCAAAACAAAAATATCATAAACTATACGACTGACATGTCTAGCTTTGTCCTGGAAAGTCCTTGTGTTCCTTTCCCTCAAAATATCATAAACCGAAGCAGCAAACATCCGCTTATAGATCAAGCTCTTGAGGGACTTGCCTTTAGAGTTCTGTATCATCTAGCCCACGCTCTCAACCCAGCTTCTCTGAATCCATGGAAGGTTGCATTTATCACATAGCAAAAGCCACAAGCGCTCAGAAAAGGGGCAAGAAAAGAAGAGATGGTCAAGATCTTCTACCCCTTGCCCGCACAATACACAGCGGACCTCCGAAATGATACCATGAACACACAATTTATCCCTAGTATTCAGTCTGTTGCGAACAGCTAGCCGCAGAATAATTGCATGAGGCGGAATCGCTTTCTTGTGCCAAACGACCCTGTGCCACTCAACTTCAGGACCCCTACCCTAGACCGAAAACTTTCCCATGCACTTTTCACAGAAAACCTGCCACTTTGGTCTCCTCCCCATTGTAAAAAGTCGTCTCTCATAGGATTAGGTTTGAAGTCACCTGGAGTGGCATTCTTCACCTCCATCCATGGAATGGATGGAGCAGTGGGCCAATCCCATTCCGCACCATTGGTGATGGCCCCCACAACAGCATTTCTCCCCAAACCAGAGTCGTATATGAGCCTTTCGCCGTACCTCTCAACGAGAGGGCCAAGTGGGTGCAAATTATCAAACTATAAGGAAATAGAAGACCCATTGCCAACCCGAAATTTGAAATTCGCTCGTGCCAAGGGTCGAAGCTTCAAGATCTTCCTCCATGCCCAGGTACACTCACCAGGGATTTTAAATTCCCAGAAATTATTGGCTCTGATCAGATGAGTGCGGATCCAACTCGACCACACTGATTGTTCCTTGTCAGTGCATATGTGCCACAAATGCTTGAGCATAGCGGCCCTATTCCACTCTTCTAGACCTCTGAGACCAAGGCTCCCTTCCTTTTTAGGAAGACACACAAACTCCCAAGCTACTTTTGTCCCTCTTGTACTCAGATCAAGCTACTTTTGCCCCTCTTGTACTCAGATCGCAGCCCTTCCAAAGGAAGGCTCTAAGTGTTTGCTCAATCTGCTTGATCACTGCCTTGGGAAGGATAAATATAGAAGACCTGTAAACCTGGATGGCAAATAGAAGAATCTTCACCAGTTGCAATCTCCCAGCATAAGAACGGGCTCTACAAGTCCAACTCTTCGCTCTGGCAATGATTCTGTCCACTAGAGCTCTGCAGTCGGATCCTTTGAGTCTGGAAGAGATCAGTGGCACACCAAGATACCTAACCGGAAGACAACCTGCATTATATCCAAGCAAGCTCAAGATCTGCTCTCCCACATTCGCTGCTATGCCACACATGAACACGTTGCTCTTGTCAGGGTTAGGAGAAAGTCCGGAGAGCTGCCTAAACACCTCAAGGCACTGAGCAACACAGGAGACAGAGTGGATTTCACCTTTACAGAAAATAAGGAGATCATCAGCAAAGCACAAGTGGGATATCTTTTCCTTGTCGCACTTCCAATGGAACTTCAATTTTCCTTCGGATACCATGCTATTCATTAGTCCGGAAAATGCTTCCATGGCCAACAGAGATAGGGGGACATTGGGTCCCCTTGCCTCAATCCTCTGCCTCCAGGGAAGAAGCCATTCAACTCACCATTAATCATAACAGAAAACCTGGTCGTAGTAACACACTCCATAATCCACTGTACAACTTTGTTGGGGAAGCCAATGGTCCTGAGTACAGTCGTCTCAGGAATCGTTTAGAGTGTTAGCAGATTGCCTTAGCGAAAAAAAAGTGGGAAAGCCATGTAGTGATCATCCGCTCTCTCTCACTAGCTGGCGCCGCGTTTCAGTGTAACTTCCTTCTTTTATCCACCTTAACTTGAACTCTCTCTCATTTAATTGCGCTCTGTAGGGGCCATATGAACTATACCTTCTCTTATCACTTAGCTCCTTCCTTTTATTTTATATGGGTTCGCCAGTTGGCTCGTGTAGCAGCCTTTCTCCTTGGAAAAATGAAAGCATCTCTGATCGTTCGTTCCCCAGAGAGTGGGGAGGACTTGGTTCATTCGAGTTTCTTCCCTTTTTTTTTATAGTGTTGTTGACATGGGGCTCGACATACCCGAAATGGGTAGCTTTTCCGCGCAGCTTACTTAGCATCATTTCCATCCAATCTTGTGAGGGAACCTTACCCCAACCCAATTCAATCCCTAGAGGAGCGCTGCCGAAACAACATATTAACAAGCTCGCTTAAACTGCTTGAATTAACCCTCGGACCAGTATTCATCATAGCGGGGGACCGAAGCAATCATTAAGTCGCCACAGGTTAGGCTATGTGAGCCACATCTGAAGCGAATGAAGCCTCCTCTGTAGGTAGCATTCCTTCCGTTCATTGCCTCTACTAGGTAAGCCTCTAGGCGACCGATCACTACGCGTAAGCACTCCTTTTATCCTTTTTTCTCTTTGATTTGTTGTTATTTCCGGTCCTATGTACAAGCGCACTTCCGGTCGCTTCTAGCTGATCTACAGCGAGCCTCATTTCCAGCATTTCCTACAAGTCGTGGTAGGTATCGACTGAGAGAAGCCACTTCGAGGGCCTTTCCAAACCTACCTACAACGCTTGGGCACCATTCAATCACCAAGGCGGAAAGGAATCAAATACAAAAGGCACTTCCCTCCTATCTTAGTATAGCGTCGGGGGCACCTACCCTTCAGGGAGCGGAGCGGCTTAGAGCTTTTTATTAAAGCAATTAGAAAGGGAATTCAAATCGAAAGAGACTCGTGATGAAGAGAGTCTGGCAGATATGGTCCGATATATTTATGACCCAGTTCCCTTTTTTGGTTATGTTCTTCATTTTGAGGCGGCAGGATTTGTTCATACGGATGGATTGTTGATCTATACGATCGACCCCGGACGTACCCATTCGCCGCGTGGGGAACCGGGTAACCAAAGTCACGATTAGAATAAAGGAAGTTCGCTGGCTAACTCCCAGAGGTGTTGGTTCAAATCCAATTCGTGAGTGACATGGTCATCGAGATGAGAATAAGAGCAGACGGTATTGGACCAAGGGCAAGCCCCCCTTTACACTATGGGATCAATCGGGCCTCTTTCAAGTGGGTCCTCCGTATCGCTCACCATCTGGCAACTATTGTAGGTCGTGAAACTCGGTTTTCTTGAGGGCCTTCCATTCTATTGATCAAGACGAACACGTATATCTCATTATCTTCTTAGCAAAAGCAAGCAGCAACTACGGCAACTGGAATAGGGGAGGGGGGATATTGAGTGAGGATCCTAATCTTACCGCACCGTAAGAAGAGCCCGCCCCGGCAAACTCCAGTAAGAAGAGAATTCCCTTTTAGCCCAGTGAATAAAGGATAGTCTTGGGCTATGCCCCCCTTAGTCAAATAGGGCCAGTAAGGAGTTCTAATTCCTTTCTCTAGTTTCCTCTCCTTCACTCACTCCCTAATTAGGCCAAAGTGCGTCAGGTTCATTTCGGTCGGCCCGACAGGGGAAAGGCATCCCTTTCTTAACTTCGTTAAGGGTAGTCGTTCTTGGTTAGGTAGATGTGAAGAAAGAGCAGTGCTTTATTAATAGTCGTGGGGGTCTGGGTCTAAGGATCCCAGCTTGAAGTCAATAAGGGGACTTGCCTGTGAGGAAAATCCCAGATCTTCCCTTTTGAAGAATTCCAGAAATTTATCAATAAAGTAAGAAAATTACATATCTTTCTATATATAATCTAATTTGAAAAGGCTGCCATTGTCTTATTTCTTGTCTTGGATTCACTCTTTCGTTCAAGCACATTTTGAAAAGTTCTCTTAGGTTCTTAGCTGCCCTCTCTTTATGCACTTAGTTACGAAAGTAGTTAAATGGAGAAAAGAAGAGTTGAAAGACAACTAAAAGGGAGATGAGGTTCAGTCACATCGGTCACATCTTTTGGTTCGATGCTTTGAATCCTTACTATCGTCCCGGTTTCCTAACGGAAATCTCGGACGTGGTAAAGGAGCCTCTCGCTAATCAATAATATAATGCGATCCCTTCTTTCTTCCATTCTCTTCAGCTGAATGAATGGAGGCATGGCAGACTCGTTGGTTAAAGTAAGGACAGACTGCCTAGCTGAAGCTACTTCGGAATTCAATAGAATGTTCTCCGCGTCCTTAGCACCTGCCCTTGGGACTGTCTGAGTCTAATTCCAAATCCCTATCGTCAACTCGGGCAAAGGGGCTCACTCCTAGCCTATGATTTTCGTATATTCATAGTTTGCTTATGACTTCCTGAATGGCTTTGAGGAGTATTTAAAAGCTACTCTTCTTTTTTTACTGACTCGGTTCGTCACCCGTCGCTTTTTAGTAGTGCTCTTCCCCTGCTCAGAACATGTATGGGGGAGAAAACTCCACTCAATAGGTAGTGCCCCCATCCTGTTTCGCTACTTCTGGTAGAGTGGTTGGATAAGATCTAGTGGCTCTTGCCTCAGCTGTCTTCAGTTCAATACGGCTTGGGGCTTCCCCTTTTTCCGCTCATCTCACTTGGTTCGAGCGAGTGGTCTGGTGCTAAGCTGTCTTTATAAGGGCTTCGGGAGCTAGGTTCATACCCTTGGGAGACCATTACCTTCTTTTTCTAATACCCGGACTTCCTCTTCTGACTGACCTTACTCGTCAATGAAGCCGACATGGGACTACAGTCAGAAAGTCTTTCTTCCCCAAGGGGCTGTTCTTGGAGAATCAATAGTGGCAGCTTCCTCTTTTATTCTAGAGTAGCCCCTCCTTCCTTTTCAAGCGGGAATTGCATTCATTCATTGACCAACTTGATCTATAGAAAACTGCTTTTGAAAGCCCCTGTAAGGGCCCCCACCAATCATTTATGTTGAAATGCCTGCTATAGCCTTTTGAGAAAGAGGTGACTCTTCGACTCGCATCAGGATCAGGAGTTCCTCTTGTTCCTGTTATGAGGAGGAACGTCTTCTTTATATCCCTGACTTAGGGAGTACTGGCATTCAAGTAAGGATACTAAACCTTTTAGAGTGGATGAGTTCCGGTATGAAGGAGTAGAAGGGAAGACTTTTTCGCTCGAGTGACTGCGTACCTGCCAGAGTTGGAACAGCTTAGCGTGATCCGTAGTTAGCAAGGTGGGAAAGAACAGGGCCTAGTTCCTTTGCCTAAAGTCGACTGAAAGTAGAAGCAAAATGACCATCATCTTCAAGTGCTAGTGGAAGATTCGGGTTGCCTTCTGTGCCCCCTATTTCTTAAGGTAAGGTGATTACCCCTCCCCTGAATGCTCCTCGGTTTGCAGCTTGCTTTCAAGCCTAGCCGACTCAGTCGAACGGGGTTGGTAAAAACAGTTCCTGTGCGAGGTGGCTCTCCGATAGGAATTAGGCTTTCTTCCGTGGGCAGGCCTACCTTAAAGAGAGGAAATTCTTTGTAGGGAGAACTATATGCGGGGTAGAAAGAATGGTAGGAGGGGTTGTTAACCTGTCCGCTTGTAGAGAGGTCTTTCTTTGCAGGGCGTAGGTTGTTTTCGGCGATGCTAGTTTCATGTAGTTATTTCAGGGAGGCAGAAGCTGCTGTAAAAGGGAAGGGCTAGCCGAATAGGAAAGCCGGCAGTAGGGGCCTTTCAAGCAGGAGTGAACAGGAGCTGCATGAGAGTGGAGTTCCGTAATGTTATGTTCTTTGAGCCGTGGGGCTTGCTGCCTTACCTTCATCCGTTACTGATGCCGTAAGACAAGGATCAGAATCTAGACAGCCTCTTTGCTCGTTAGTTTATGCCAATATGCCCTGGAGTGGAAGAGATTGAGGAGAGCTACTCGATGGATAAAAGTACTCCCCTCTGATGTAGCGAATGGCCAAGGCAAGCTGGAAATGCTTGACTGGCAAGTTACCTTCGATGGACAGGAGAGAGGAAACAATCAATTGGACCACTTTCCTTTGGTGACGGACTAAAGAGCTTCTTAGACACCGGCGGTGCTTACATGTGAGAAGTTGGATAAAGAAAGATGAGACGCTCTACATAAAAGAACATTGATATAAGAGATATCCCATCAGCTATACGTACGAGATATTGAACCAGCTCGACTGATCTGCTTGTGGATGCCTCTTTTTTCGAGACTGAACGTCAATGGAATCCTCGGCCACCCTCGGGTTATCCATTTTTGTGCTATTTTCTCTGCCACCAGAGCCCTCTGTGTGCTGTCGCTAGTATTGTGAAATTCTTAGGTGCCGGGTGGATAAGTGATCGAGTGGTACGCCTCTATCGAGCCCCGCCCCAGAGCCCCCATCGAGCCAAAAAGCTTTCCCCCGATGGGTTTGACTTTCATATCAGCGGTGTTTCAATCATTCTCGGTCAAAGTCTTTCTTGGGCGCCCAGCTCTAAAGAAGAGATTAAGATCTATTGTACCAGCCTCTTCGACTCGTTAACGAGCTAGCTTCGGAATTGAACGTCCCCCCATTTCGGTGACAAAGCTCTCCTCTTCAATCATCAAATCCAGTGAGAATACATGAAGCTTGACCAACCCTCCCGTCTTGGGAAGAGCGTGAAAGTCTTCTCCAAAATGTTCCTGGTCATCAATACGACCTGTCTGCTTATCCAATCCTTGTTTTTGTTGTTAACTGAAACTTTCTCACGAACGCAAGGAAGTGGTGACTTGGGCTCTGCAAATGCAGTGGGTGAGTCTACTAAGCTACGGGCCGTGGTCATGACTGAGAATGAAAGCACTAGCCCACTTGAATAGTCATTCTGAAGGGTTTCCTCCGCAGGAAAGTTTCAGGGGAAGCTAGTAGCATTAATAATAGATTCCCAATTTCAGTAAGAATGGATTCGCCTGTTAAGGACAGATTCCCTATTAGGTGCGTAAAAGATGCCTCGCCGAGTACACCTGATAGCGACCTATATCTGCTCAAATAAAATCATGGAAAAAGATTTCGTTTCTGAGCCGTTTTCAAGTAGTGTTCGATCGATTACGTATTAATCAATATTCGATTGATTGGTCTGAAGTTATCGACAAAAAAGATTTGTCTAAGTCACTTCCTTTCCTTACTGCGATTATTCCGACTTTTCTTCTTTCACAATAACCATGGCATTCGATGCAGCCTAGTCTTCCACCGTCTTTGTCCGCTGATGTAATGGGCATGCTCCTAAATCCCTGCATTCCTGTCAACGCTTTAGTCTTTCCGATTGTCTGTGTTGCTGGTTCTGCTCGTGATGGAGAATGACATGCAAGCGATTAAACAGCCTCCGTATTAGCCGTTGATATGGGGGAAGTCACTGAAAGCTCTGACTCGGATGAGGTGGCTCCTTGTCTCTTTCTTTGAGATACGATAACAGAAGATAGGGAGTTGGAAAAGCTGCTAAGGGACCCACCAACACAGGTATTTCAAGGCAGGAGCGTAAAGCCACTCTACTATCAGCTTAGAGCATGGAATGGGGGTTATCCGGGGAAGGCTTTCGTAACCAATTATCATTTCCTTGGCTCAGGCTATTCAACTCATCTTATGCGCTCCAGTCAAAGACTGAGAAGAAGCTAGTGACGAGTGCTGCTATTGCTTATGGGTTTTTCTTCTTATACAAAGAGTCCCGATGCCGATTTCTACTTCTAAGACAAGTAGGAGCTCGCGTCGGAGAAGTCATTACTCTCTAAGTCAGGCTGTCATGTCTCTCTTTCCTCGCTTTTGAACTACAGAAAGTTCGTACAAAGGTCCATGATCCATGGGCATCCCTCAGCTTTGGTCGGCTAAGCACCCTAATAATAGATGTTTTGATCTCTGTAAAATGTTCTCAACCCGCTCACTACGCTCGCCTTCACCTTCAGCATTTTCTTCATCTGTTGATGTTTATGAACGAAGCGTTTTTGGTCTATCGTATCGTCAGCTCACATCACAGGTTTTCTTCACGGATTTGAAACTTAGCACTTTACTTTAGGATTTTGCTTTCCTTCTGGCTTTTCCGCAGGTGTGACTGTTCGATAGAACCTATGATTTGTGATGGTTTCCGCTGGAAGGCTAATATGTTGAGTGGATGGCGATTGCATTCTTTCGGTTAACAGGCTTGCCCCGTTTTTGATTGAGTTGAAGGAGTTCTTCCTCTTGCTCCATCGAATGCACTGAGAGAAGTAGCTCTAAGCTGAAACACAGGGGGTCATCAAAGAGCTATTTTCGGTATAGCAGATGTTGATCTTGTTGATGTCCCACCGAAGAGGGGGGTTTTCAGAGTGCTTAACAGCCCCCCTCTTCTTTTCTCAAGCAGTTAGAGGGCATGCCTTAAGCTTAAGGAAAGGACTCAGTCTCTGGGGTATCTATCAACATATAAGGATTCTTGTCGCTGCATCTTGCCAGAGTTATCTTCCTATTCAATCACCTTTCAATCTCCTCCTCGCTTACCTTTATTGGTCACAACTAAGAGTTCTTTACTTTATGTTGATGTCCTACCCTGCCCTTTCCCTGGGCTAAAGGCTTCAGATGGAAAGCTTTTACAAAGACTATTGAATTAACAGCAGTTTAAACTACTACTCATACTAAACGAAAGAGAGAATTGGAAGTTGATGGCCTGGCCCTCCTTCTTGGGGCAAATGGAAAGCTATAAGCAGTTCTTTCATTTCCAGTACTGGAAGCAACTAAACCAACTGCTAAGCTAGTGGAAAAAAAGTTGACTTTGAACCCTAAGGAGTCTTTGATGCTATACTTTCTAATTCAACTGTTGCCTTTGATAAAATATCACCACATTCTATCTTACTCTTTAGATTAGACATTAGACACCTCGGGTATTCATACCCTAAGGAGGTAGGTAAGGGAAGGCTTTTAGGTAGACTGGCTCTTTTTCTTCGGAATAGTTAGGCAACTATCAATTAAATCCTTCTAGTATACAAAGGGCATTGATAAACCTGAGTTTATGAAGTTATAGCTGTTCTTTTCTCCTTTCTGTCCGTCTTGTCCTTACTGGTTTTGGAGCTTTCTTTCTTGCTGCTGAGCTAGTGCTCTCAATAATAAGGGAAAGAACGCTGCTCGCCTAAGCCTTTAGAGGTGGGATCACCGACTGGCTGTTCCAGAACGGAAATACCCGGCTAAAGATTCTGACAAAGACAGC
>JAUAMA010000011.1:202500-212676 GCA_030819835.1 Acmispon strigosus
GAAGCATCCAGCAGCGCCACGCCGGGTATATCCACCTCTTCAAACCTAACTAGGACTTGGCTTAATGAATAGAAAGAGGGATTATCTTATAACAAGAGATCCGAGTTCCGAATGGCTTTGATAACCCGGCGGTAAGGAATGCTTTGCCGTGTACCATTATTGATAATTTGGGTAATATAACCCGCGTAAGTTTCCTCACTAAGCGCACCTCCATTCGGGTAGAAAAGAAAGCCTCGGATCTGATGTCGTTTGTAAAAGACAATCTGAGGATCATACCCGTCCGCCACAAGTGCGGCTTCTATATGTCTGTCGATTGAGAGTTGATGGTGGAGGAAGGAGCCGAGGATTTGCTCGTTATAAGCTATCCCCCACCAATTCATCCGCAATCGATCTGACAGTTCCGCTCTTCGGGCGTTATCTTCCATAAGGGGAGGATCCAGCTGGGGAATCGCTGGTTCCTGATTCACGCTAGCCTCGCTGGATTCGCCCGAAGATGGCATCGGTTCCAACAAGACACGTTCCTCGAAGCTTCTCCAGCCCGAGGCCGATGCGCCTGAAGGAACGTTGGCGGGTTGCTCCGCTGCAGGATTGGCAGCAGGTTGACCTCCTGCTGGATCCTGCATGTGCAAGGTATACCCCCCCAGGCCCGAAACCAGACAAAGAAGGAGAATGAGGGGAACCTCCCAACCAAGAAGGCGACAAAAGAGGAAGCGGAGCGATCTCAATAGGAGCATTGATTTGAGTTTTACCCAAAGAAGACTCCCATCCAGGCCACCCAACAAATAGCATAGGGTGAATACCGAAGAAAATAAAAAGACAACGAGCGAAATTCTGACCAAATAATTAGACATTCGCGACCATTTCCGTTCAACATGACTTAATAAGATGTTTTTCCTAATTGCGCTCTCAGTCGTCTTTCGAGGAGAATTTGTTTTTGGTGTGGTCATAGTGTGTTTTATTATAATTTTTGGTTGGACGGCATGTTGTCCTCATTTATGTTATTTTATGAATTGGCCCTCGGGGGTGTTGCGGTTCTATTTGATCTCGGATTTGTCCTTATCCCACTCGCGGAACACTCACTATATAAAAGAATTGACCACCAACTCTCCGCAAGATTGCCCGCCTCTTTTCCGCAAAGACGAAAGAGAAAGAATCAAAAGAAGAAGAGTATCGGAATGACGACGCTTACCTATTTGATAGCCTTAGCTGGCCGTGCCCCCGATAAGATCTTGTCTAGCTTCTTTCGTAGTAGATCAAGCTGTATAAGTAAGTAGTTATAAAGACTGAAGTCTATTGGTTTGGAAGGAATTCAATTAAATTAAAAAAGGCTACCTTAGCCCGACGGAACCGCGCCCTTCTTTTCTTTCATGACATTCGCCTCAATGCTTCCCCCATTGACTCTTGGTCGAGCGTATTAGCCTTAATACCACGAAATCCCTTTGTTAATCGGTTTGCTTAAGTCGTCTTGAGATCATGAAAAAGAAGTCAGTAATAAATAGGCGCCTTATCACGGTGCTCCACTAGAGTGGTAGCCAAACCAATGGCTAAATCTTCTTCTTCTTCAAAGTAAAGGTAGTCGAAGACTCCTGGGTCTTTGAAAGGAGGTCGGGTCAAATCCAGTTTACAAGTTAAGTTCTTATCTTAAGATATTTCACTTTAAGTGGTTAGAATAGAAGGTCGGATATAAGCTGAGGTATAGCCATTTAGGTCTGGGGGAATGCCTTCTCACGTAGGAAGTTCCAATAAAGCAGGCCATCTCTATCTCTCTCGAAAGCTTAAAGTACCTGAGGGAAAGAACTGCATTTGAAAGTTCTTCCTTGTGGAAATACAACACCACAACCAAAAAGGGTAGTCGCTTATGATGGTACGATCTGGTACCGGGGATCCTAGTGCGTAGCCGGTAAGGAAGTCTTTCTTAAGTTCGCAGTGAAAATCTGACTTGTGCCAGCAGTTCCCTTTCGTTTAGTTGGTGAGAGCTAAGGTGGAAGTTGGTGGGCGTATAAGTAGAAGTAAAATCAAAATCATCATCTGCCCACATCTTAATCAACAGACTAAGCAGCAGGTAAGGGTCTAGCACAAGAGAGTTAGAAAAAGGCACCCCTTTCGCCTCCTTCCCTGGTAAGATTTTCTATTTAGCACTGCTATAGTATGCTTTTGAGGAATCCTGTAATTGTAATAATAAGTCGTTTTGTTTTGGCCTCTTTTTATATGGATAGTAGCGAATACGGTCCAACGAGGTAGAATACTTTCCCTAGGGGAGCTCTAGATAAGATAGTCTTCCAGAAGAGCTTTTTGCCTACTTGCTTGGTTACAGTGTTTACCCTCAGAAGTCAGAAAAGAGACAAACCATTTAAGGAAGAAGCTCAGCTTAAAGCCAGTTAGACCAATACTGTGAAGTTCTTTAGATGGCAGTTGCTAACCATAGAGTTGAATTGAAATAGATAAGCTAAGGCAATAGCATTTATTTGAAAGTTCTCTTTGGAGTTTACTTAACATCAAGTTCCTGCAAACTAGGTTAAGAAATCCTGTGGGCAAGACAGCCAGTGAGAGGTCTTGTCTTCGCCTTCCATGGAGAGCTAACTCTCTTTCCTTTCGTTTCCTTACGTCTCTTCTATCACCAGCACCCTTTGAAAGTGAAAGTAGCCTTTCAATCCTTCCTATAGCAAAATCTCAGCTGTGGGTTTGACTCTCTAAATTCACCAGAGAGTAAGAAACTGAAGTAGGCTATCCCATTGCTTAAAACCTTGCACTAGCTTCTGGGACTGAGAATGAAATCTCTCTAGCTGGAGACAAGGAAGGGTTAGCTTTGAATCTCAACTTACTTTGAACGAGGGATTACTACTACAAGGCATGGAAGTAACTGAGACGGAATTCCTTACCGCTCCGTGGGGTCTTCGAAGAAGGCTGACTACATAAAGTTTTTGGCATAGTATTCTTTTTCAATAAGAAGCCGTTTTAAAACCAAACTAAGCCATTATATATATACAAGATATGTCTAAATTACATTAAATAGGTAGCTCAAAGCGCCAACCCTTCCTCTTAGACACTACTACTGATCAGCATGACTTTCTTTCTTGAGTAAGGTAAGAAGGGTTACGGAAACGTCCTCTTTTCATAGCTTGAACGAGACGGGATTCATTTTTCATTATAAGAGCCCATGTTGAACAAAAAGTCAACCCCCTTCTAGCAGACACTTTCCGATCACTTAATCATTTTAGACTCTGTGGAGAAGGAAGGTTCGTAGGATGTTAAGCAACATTTGACCTACGCCACACTTTCGATTCCCCGAAAGTTCTAATCGAAGGCATTGAAGGTCGGCAAAAAGCAAGCTAATTCGGGTTATATCAAGGAAAGAAAAGAGCTTACTTGATAAAGTAAGGAAACTGCTCTCTTCAAAATTCGAAGACAGAGGGAATTTGGCTATACCACACAAGATGACAGGCAGTTAATATCCCTGAGGCCTCTTTTCCGCGAACTCTAAATAGACTTTAAGTCAGAATGCTGGGCGGAACTCTTATTCGTGACTTTTGATCACATTGAGCAGACGAGGAGTAGCTCCGAAAGAAAAAAGAGCCAGACTGTCGTGTACTTTAAGGTGTCCTTCGATTCGGGGGGCGGCTTTTCTTTTAATGTGTAAAAATGAAGGTCCGGCTCAATGCGATGGCAAATCCAAACAAACAAAAAGGGTTGGGATTTTCTTTGAATATATCAGCCAAGAGTAAAAGATCCCGATTGGACTACACGGCGGAGCAGATTCTTTAAATAGCGGCTGCTAGTCAAAATCATAAGCCGAGCACAAGCCTACCTGCGGACTAGATTCTAATTATATCAAAACCCAAGGGTTGTTCGTTCGGACTGGTACGATCTTTACTTCGACTCCGACCCCCGAAGTCAGAAGTCAGGTATGACGCTCCTATAATCATATGATGAATGTTTTAGAGGATCTGCAGGTCGTGAAGGGGATAAGAAGGACTCCTAAAGGATTTTTTCTGACCTTGAAAATCCGGAAGAGTCCTCTTTTGAATGCCTTGAGGAGCTCCTCTTTGATTGGCTGGCTTTTTTTTATCGTCAAATGAAAACGAATAAAGCAGTTCTCTTTATTTAAGGGAAGCCCACTACGCAGAAGACCTTGAGCTTTCTGTCGAAGGTTCTTTTAATATATATATAAAATTGAGGAAAGATAACCAGACGCGTGGTCACGGTCACGTAATGTCGCTGTCCTCCCTCGAAGAGTTGGGCTGGTTCCGAGGACGACCGACCATTTCTTGTCACGCCCGAAGGATAACTAGGCGTAATATCTGTGCAAAGCGCCGGAGCGTCGGACCTATCCTATATGATAAATCAGCGATTTATCGATTTGAGTCTGACAGTTTATGAGTTCTCACTTTCTGGGAAGTACCTCTTCCTTTTTCAACTTCAGGGCTTTAGCGTTCCGGATTCAAATCCTTTTTTGGTTCCCGGCTTACTCTAAGCTAGACAAAATCCCTTCTTTCAAAGTCACTAGACTAGATAGATAATAAAATAATCAAAAGGTCTAATATGAATGAGCTAACCAATCCTCCTATCCTATGGGAATGCTTTCCTAAACTCTGATTGCTCGTTCCGACTCGGAACGGCGGTGAAAAAAAGTAATTTATTCTTTTTGTTTAGGAAGTTAGCTCTCCAGGTGGGTCACCCAGAGCGAGGGGCCTTAGCCAAGTCACTAACTACAGTGCCAAAGAAAGCAATTGCATGTGGCATGCTCTCTAGTCGGCGAATGAACGATTCACTTCACTAGCCTTTTAGGCTGCGACCCAAAAGCGAAGGAAAGAATCCTAAGGGAAGAGGCGGGAGCTATAGTACTGGAAGTAGTAGTAGCGGTCAGTCTTTTTGCTCTGACATGACATAAGAAAGAAAGGGGCTTGGATGCGCGGGATAGCTTGAATAAGGAGTACCGGGAGAAAGGACCTTCTTTTGACTCGCCTGGAACTGACTTCTGATGCCCTTCTCGCTAAAGAACCCATGTGCGTGCCTATCTTGAATGAGAAATGAATGGGAGGTCTCAAAGAGACTGCTTGCTTTTCCCTTTGCTTTAGGAGTTCGCTTTTCAATCTGCCAAGGTTCCTAACGGCCTAACGGGTAGGATCTGGGCGCATATACCCCTTCCAATAGGTCCAAGATTTTCCTTAAAGAAGTCTATGAAAGATAAGATACTCTATTAAGTTATAAATTTAATCCTAACGAAGGAAACAGTACTCCCAGTCGCCGAGGGATCGCTAGCCCTTATGGAATGAAGACTCTGCCCCTCTAGTACACATGCTAGTACACCGAAGCACAGAGTCGCTTGTCATCGAGAGATTGGACATCCCAGCCACAGAGAGTCCTTCCGTCGAACGGGACTCATTCATCTTCTTGGATGAAGACTATTGAGAGTTGGAACATGATGAACTATCACCAGTCAAGACGAGGCCGTTAAGGTCGAGGACGATGGGAACCATGCTATTATGATTTCAACAATGACCTCAAGAACGGGTTCATACCAGAGTACGCCACTCGTGGTCAGAGGAGAGCCCGGAGGGAACTTGCCCGACGATTTGTGATCTTGGGAGATGTCCTTTCTTTACAAAAGGTCCTTCAAGGGGTACTTGCCCTTCCTTACTTAATAGGAAGAAGGAGCGCACATTCTTTGAACAAGCTCATTCAAATGAGTGCGGAGGACCCGTCAACTTTTAGATTTGGCAAAGATGAGATGTGTCCTACACTTGAAGAAGTACATCGAATTTTGGAGATATCCCGTAATGTCCTTTTTGTACCTAGAGAAGGACGACCTCGAGAGAGCAAACGACCAGTAGATAGAGTAGGTACTCCATATCGTTCCTGCTGCGTAGGTATAAGGTAATTCACAGTGCTAGAATAAAGGAAGTCGGCCCTCGCCCTTCTCTAATAGGGTGCAGTGCTATCTATAGAACGGGAATGCTCATCCTCTCTTAAAGTCCTTTAATGGATTTCGAGTCGAGAATAGAGCTTAGCTTCTTAGTAGCTAGACTAATATGGAATATTCCTTGTTAAACGTTCTTTTAAAAGTAAGAATCACTTGATCTACTTTCAAGCTGCTTGGATAAGGCGTAGATACATTGTTAGTGATGTCGAACTCTGATAACAACAGCTGCCATCGAACAGTCCTTCCTGATAGTGCTGGCTTCTCAAACAGAGACTTCAATGGGTCCATACTGGACAAAAGCCAGACTTGGTAGGCTAGCATGTAGTGTCTAAGTCTCTGCGTGGCCCATCCAAAGGCAGGCTCCTGGCTCGAGAAGAAGGGCTCCTATCCCTCATAGCCCAAGGAAGGGCAGTAGCTTTCTTACTTGACTGCCAGTTCCAATGTCACCTCGTTCTATCTATCTTCCATCCGTTACCTTGTTCTTCTTGCCACTGGGGCTTCAACCTTTCCATCATTTCCTGCGATCGAGTTAGCTTAACATCCTTATTAAAGCATGATGCTGCTATTCTGCTCGGCACATTTCTTAGGGATTTTCCCTTGGTCAAGTAAAGGACCAGGTACTTTAGTACAGAGGTCTTACATAGCTCCGTGACCACAGACTGAATCATGAGCTAGGAGGAGGCCAATGTTGTAATAGGCCAAAGCTCAGCAAAGGTCCAACACCTGGGTTTATTTTAGGGGAGAACTTCAAATCCTTGTTATATTCCCGGTCTTTAAAACAATAGATTTGAAGAGTCTATCCCCAACAAACAGATCTGAATGCCAGCTCGAATAGCTGTTGGTCAGAGTAAGTTAACTTACTCTTCCCAGCTGTCTTTCCGAGCGATAGCGAGGAGCGAGCCAAGCACGTACGGCCTTGGCTGTAAAGAGAATATCCCAACTCTAGGACTCAATTGAACTCTTCTCTGACTTCTCCTTCGGTTAAGAGAAGGGGCCAATGGGCATTGGACCCGATCGTTAAGAGCTGTTTTCCTTTTTTTAGACTTTTCATCCTGTGTCTTATTCTCCTTAGAGCAAGTGAAGTGCCCCTCGGGTGAGGGACACGAACGCTTGCTTTAAGAAGCAGTGCTTTGTTGGGGTGGTCAAGATCCGGTTGAAGAGGAAGAGAGAGTTGGATGAAGCCTGCCAGGGTACGGAGAAAGAAGAAGGTGTGATCTAAGGAAGAAATATCTCGTCTCGCTATCCGCCTTTTCCAATCTACGATCGAGATTTTGCAGCTGACTATCTTATTGTACTATCCATTACTGTGTGAGTGTGAAGCATCTCGATCCGGCTTCAACCCTTCCTTTAAATAAAGGTGCCTAACAAGGTCTTTCGAACCCCGAGGTTGAATGCCAACTACGGTGCCGACAACACTCGAAGCTAGGTCCACACGCACTATTCTTCTTGGTTATGCCCGATCCTGCAAGTCAAGAGTCTGGGAATGATGCAGCAGCCAGTATTACGGGGTTTACTCTCTTTCAAAGATAGGTCGAAAACCATATATTTATTCCGCAATTGCCCTTGGATTGACATTGACTCTGGTCTCCGCTCTTCATTATAGATCTTTCCACTTCTCATTGAATCGGATTACCGGGTTGAGGAAATGCTATGCCAAAGATGGACCTCCGACACATTAGGACATTAGTTTTTTGTCTCCAAAGTGAAAGGCAAAGCTAACAAGCAAGGAAGTAACGAGTTGCTCACTTGAAATGCCTACATTCCTGTCTGCATCTGCTTCTTTGTTGACGATCCTACCCTTTAGTTTGGAGACTCAGATCCAGATGCTAACTGCTGGTCCCCTTTAAGTTAAGGGCTCATTTCCTTCTCTTACAGAACTCGATGTCGTGGCTCTTTTTCTTTTCTTTTCTACTGACCGAGTAAATCCGAATAAGGTCTTTCAAGATGGAGACTGGGATGGATGCCTGAACCAAAGCTATAAGCGATAAGACCAGTAGCTCGGGCTCTTTTCCCCTTTCTTCAGTGAACTGATGTCTTCAATTAGCTTTATTTATATAAAGGGGAGCGTCTTCCTTGCCAATTAGTCACTATGATCGCTACTCTATGAGAGAATGTGGGTGCGAACTCATCCCCTAATCTCCTTTGATCCCGGATTCCATTCTATTCCCGAAAGCGGTACAAGGAAAATCAATCTCTCAGCCAGTCACAGGTAGCCGGTAGGGAGCAAGTCTTCTAATCGAGATTCCTAGTCTTATTATGTATTTATGACATCTTATGTATTAGAAAGGTCTGGGCTAGACTAAGAAGGAAGGGAGTGAACCCGCAGTCAAGTATGGCAAATGCTGACTTTCCAAGTAAAGAACTAACCGATAGGAAGAGATAGAGATTATGTTTAATTACAAAGAATTACATTTTTTGAATCTTACAGGAAATGAAAAGAACGAAGAACATTTAAACCAAGGTCAAACTCAGAACTGAAAGACAACAGAACAGAGATTTTCATAATTCCTAGCACTATAAATCACTCTATCTCTATATCGCTTTAAAGCAAGGTAGGCATGAAGTTCCCTTCGCTTGGTATCCGCGTAGCGTTTCATACGAGTCTGAGCATTCTGTAAATTACGCTTAAGGAGAGAAAGTATTGCATCTCGATCTCTTAACAGTTGCTCCAATTCTGAAGGGACCCCATCGTCCGGATGAAACTTAAGAAGAACAGGGGGGTCACGACCATACACAGCTCTGAATGGGGTCATCCCAATGGAAGTCTGGAAGGACGAGTTGTAACAATACTCAGCCCAAGGCAAGCAAGTAGGAAACCCATAAACGCGGAGTCTCATGAACGAAGCAACGTAGGTACAGCTCCAAACATTTATTTAAAGCCTCCGTTTGACCCGGGTGGTACGACGAGCTCATATTCAAAGTAGTACCATGAAGCTTAAATAAATGTTTCCAAAAAGCACTTGTGAAAGCTTTATCACGATCAGAAACAATAGCCCGTGGCATACCATGGAGTTTAACTATAGTGGAAACAAAAGTCTCAGCAACTTGGGAACTCGTGTAATTAGCTCGATGGGGTGCAAAATGGCCGTATTTGGACAAACGGTCAACCACAACTATTATAACCGTGAAGCCGCACACAGGATCTTAGACAGGTTTCGTCCTCTTTCGGGAACACCTTCTTACTAGTAGGGGCTATTCTTCGCACCGATAAATCTTTTGTTAATCTCGTTATCTCCACGGGCGCTGGGTTAAGGGCAGAATCAGACCTTGGGGAACCGGTACGAAAGGGAGCTAGCTAAGGCAGCAAGCCGACGAAAGGCAGCATAGTAGGCCTTTTAGAAAGGAAGCCAACTCTTGTTCGACGTAGGGTAGAGTTACTTATTTAATTCCCTGGGCTTTCCATCCTATTATGGGGCTTGAATGCGGGTCTTTGGCTAGAGACGGAGACTTTCCCAGTGAAAGCGCTGGCGTTCAGTTTGGTTGCGTGCTTTCCCTTCCTTTCTGTGGTATCCCGGCCTGGAAATTTGTATACAAGGTCTCACATGTAGAGATGCCCTACCCATAGAAGAAGGAGTTGGTAGCAGACAAGTCATTCAATAATGAAACTTCCATGGCGTAAATGTCTCTTTCACTAATCGTTATTGCATAGATAAGGTGCCTATCTCTACACGTCCACAATGAGATCAGAAAAGCAAAGAAGGAGCTTTCAAAGAATAAAAAAAAAATATGTAACATAACGGAAATGAAAGCTAAAATAGCAACATGAGATAGGAGAGAGTTGAACCAGGCAACGCCAATCTCGATTCAACTACATACGGTTGGTGTAAGGGGAGAACTGCTGTTGAGGAGTCAAATCCTGGTAGCAATCCTGTCTGTGATAAAGCCAGTCTTGAAGTTCCCAGTGAGGCAAGACAGTATATAAGTCTCCGGATAGTAGGAGTCTCTTTTACTTCGTTTCCCCGATAATCAGTTTAGGGCAAGCGAGCTAGTTGCAGCTTCAATAGCGAAAATAAAGAATAGTGGGGTTTTAGTTGCAGTTGAAGTTAAAATTTCTTTTGTTTTGATGTCGTGCCAGGTGGTTTTCTTGGTTATACCTTACCCAAGGATTTTCCAGGTTTATTTCCAATGTCAGTAAAAAAAGTCTTTCAAGCAAATTTTGACAGCCGAGTCTTTACTGCCAGCTCTCAAGCTTGTACTTTCCCTCAGTCCCCTGTACTCTATCTCCTGTCTAGTATTCCCCATCAGTCTACCTTGAC